>JAFDUT010000194.1:0-41966 GCA_017309665.1 Coelopa frigida
GATAAATCTGATTGACGCATGAGCCATTGCAGGCTAGCATGATCAGTGATGATAGCAAACTCTTGGCCCTCTACGTATGCTCTGAACTTCTTCAAACTTAGTATTGCCGCTAAACATTCTAACTCAGTAACACTGTAGTTAGTTTGAGCCTTGTTCAATTTCTGAGAGAAGTAAGCAATCGGAACTTCAATTCCATTTTCATTTAGTTGAGCGAGTACAGAACCAACTCCTAACTTACTGGCATCACATTGAATAATAAAGGGTTTATGATAATCTGGATTTGCTAGTACAGGAGCAGTAGAAAGCTTTTGTTTTAAAAGATCAAAAGCATTCTGTGCTTCTTCATTCCATTGAAATCCTTTTCCTTTCTTTAACAGGTTGGTCAATGGCGTCGTAATGGAGGCAAAATTGTCGACGAATCGTCGGTACCATCCGGCCATACCAAGAAATCTTCTAAGCTGTTTGACCGTCGTTGGCGGCGGATAATTTGTTACTGACGATATTTTATCTGGATCGGAGTTCCGTTTCCGACGACATAACCTAAATATTTTACTTGCTTAATGCAGAACTTGCTTTTTTGGACATTTATGGTTAGACCAGCTTTTTTCAAATGTAAATCCACTTCAGTTTAAAACAGTCATATGCGCATCAAAATTTTCGGATACAATCAGAAGATCGTCTAAGTAAACAAATACTTTGTCTTAAGATTAGACGGAATCACACGATCCATCAATCGACAAAGTGCTTGCGGTGCATTACAAAGCCCGAAGGGCATCACGCAATACCTATATAGCGGACGATTGGGAACTGTAAAACACGTATAGTCTCTAGACTTCTCTTCTAATGGAATCTGCCAGAACGCACGGCGCAAATCCAGAGAACTTATGTATTCGGCTTTGGGAAGTCTACTAAGAATGCCTTCTATATGTGGGAGTGGATAGGCATCCTTGATGGTAACACTATATAACTTCCTGGAATCTAAGCATAGGCGATTTTACCTGATTTTCTTACTAATGCGACTGGACTGGACCACGGACTGTTTGGAGATTCCTCTACAACTCCTAATCGAATCATTTCATCAATTTCATTATGAACCAGTTTCTCAATTGCTGGAGATATAGAGAAGTATCGTTGCTTTATCATTGCTTTATCGACATTAGGCTCGAGTTCTATCACATGTTTCATCAAAGATGTCTTTTCTAAACCCTCTTTCTCAAAAGATGGAAACAGTTGTTTTAACTACTTGTAATTTACTTTTCTGTTCATCAGTTAATAAATGAGCATTCGAGTCTGTGCTCGAGTTACTCTCAATATCAAAGTCTATTTGTGCTACAATATTAGGAGCTATTTTAAACTTCGACCAAAAATCTATACCTAATATGAGATTTTGAGATAAGGTTGGTACTACGAAAAATTCAATACCTTCAATCATAGTCTTAAATTTTACATTCAAAGAATATATCCAAAGACTACTTGTTGTTTACCATCGGCGGTTCTAACGGAAGTTTGATGTTACGAAAACCTTTCATCTCACAAATTTCTTTCGCTAAACTATTTCCAATACAAGATACTTGTGCACCGCTATCCAACAACCCTAAATATTTCTTATCAAGTAATTCAATTTCCGCATAAGGCCTCAAGTCACACGATCTATTTGTAATTTCACATAAAACTGATGCGACCTGTTTTCGCGCTTGCTTAACCTTATTCCAAAATATTCTTATACGACTAGGCAACTGTTTTGATGGGTTATCAGATATTGTTAAAGAGTTTTTAAAAATGTCTGCTCTTTTCCGATTATACCGAAGTAAACGATCTTCATAGGAAATATTAAGTTTTTTGCTTGGGACGCTCACTTCAGGCTTTAAGCATGGACTACTTAGAGTTATTTTTTGTCTTGCGAAGGTTCTGCTTGCAACCTCCGCTCAACATCGCGTTTCCCGGATTACAAGTACTACAACTTGGTTTGTAAACACCAACAGCACCACATCCGTAACAAAATATTGTACGGGGTTCAAGGCAATCAAAGTAACGATGACCTTCTGTCCTACAATTCCAGCAAATAATTTTATTTACCTTACGCAATTCTTCAATATCTACATTCGATTCTATATTAGATGTAATATTATTGTCTTCGAATTCTAAACTACTTTCTATCTCATTCACTTGGCGACGAACAGGATTGAGTCGAGAATAGGTTGCACCACCAGATAGTTGTCTGGTTTGGGTTCATTTAACAAACTCTCTCCTTTGAAACAGAATTTTCGTAGTTCTGCAAGTGAGTGAATAGGAACGTATAGAAGCTGTTGACGAATGAGTGGGCGCAACCCTCGTTGCAGAACTTCCGTGGCTTCTTTGATATCTGTATCTGTTTTATGTTCTTCGAAATTGGTACGCAGGGCTTGACACAAGGATGGCCAAGTAATACGTTCAACAGACCTTCGGTATCGCCAATACCAATCTTTGGCTTCTTGAGTGAAAAGACTTTGTGCGTGTTCTCAAAGTGCGTTAAAATTTCCTCCTAGAGTATCGATAACCTGAGATTCAATTCTATATATAAAGTTTTCCACCGATAATTTGGGTGTTCCATCGTATTTTATATCCCAACTAGAAATCAGATGAGCAATTTTTCCCCGAATTAGTTCCTAAAGACGTATTGCTCAAACGTAAATTCTCCTGCCTTGTTAAATTGAAATTTGGATCAGCATTATTTGGAAAAAGTCGGCATATTTTGTGGCCATTCTCTAGACTGATTTTGATTTGGGGTTGGTGAGTTATAATTACTACTAAAAGTTTCGCGCGGTACGGAATTCAGATTCAGACGAGACATAATGTCATTCAACAAACGTTCTAATTTTTGTTCAAATATTTCACCAACTCTCTCTTCTAACCCGTCTAATATATTTGCTTGTCTCGCAGAAATAACTGCGTTAACAATGCTACGGATTCTATTATCATCTGATACATTTTCATCGTTTGAGGGTGTTTTTTCCACGGAAATATTCTAAGATGTACTTTGTTGAGCTGATGCTTTTTTGGAAGTAGAAGGTTGGTTGGTATCAACCAAAGGGTTTGCTTGAGATCCTGTTTGTTGCCTGGTTTTGACACCTATCTTAGGAGTTGGCATAGGGCCAAATTCCTTACTACTACATTTTGAATGGCATTGCGGACAGGACGTGTTTCTCTTCAACCAGGTTAACAAACAAGTACGATGAAAAGATGGTTACACGCAGTGTTTAACATTTCATCACCATTATTCAATGATTCTCTACAAATCATACACGAATTGGAATGAGCCGGTAAATTCTCATTACTATGTCGTAAAGCCATTGTATAAAAGGAATATTAAATGTTAAAAAAAAATTTAAAAAATCGCAATTACAAAATTTATAAATTGAGAATAAATACGTATTGGTCTTACTTTCACTTAGCTAGTTGCTTTCGGTATTGTTGTAAAAGTGACAATAAAAGTTCATAATTATGGTAGGTATATGTTGATGAGTTGTAGTTAACAAATGGGATTGTCAGCACTGATAATTCGTGATGGTTATACTCGTAGCTAATAGCGAATCTTCACAACAGAATTCATTTATATAACTTATAATTATTATATATATATTATAATGTTGATATCCAATTTATTTCTCATTAGCGGTCAAAATGACCGCTCGTGGTCTTTCTAATGTAACTTTGCATCTATTCTAAAAAGCTTTTGAAATAAATAAAAGGCACGAGATGAAAAGTTTTTTAAAAATTAATTTGTGCGAAATATGGAAATTTTTAAATGAAAAACGATCAAATTGACCGCTACGGTCTTTCTAATGTTAAGATCCTGTCGTGAAGGCTTTTTCAAAGCACACGATGTGGTTCGAATCGTCACCACTCCTCTGGAAAATTCTCTATAAACCTATTTCGTGGTCTATTTCTCTAGGTTCCTCGGTCACCATTACCACATCGACCTCATTCCGATTTCTCAAGTTCTCACCGTTCCTTCGGCTTTTATGCCCTTTGTTATCCTCACCTATGTCTCTTTCTCCCTCTTTAAAATTCTGTCTCTCTGTTCACTCACTTTCTCTCTATCTCTCTGCTCCCGATGGTTCCCTGAGATCTGCTCAAATTTATGTCCGTTTTCAGGCCTTTAAAATAGCTTTTACCGCAAAGACGCACACATTCTATATCCCTGACTTGGTTCCCCTCTTTCTGCCTTTCATTCTCTCTCTCCATCATCTGCCTAAATTTGTGCTTGAGCCACTCGATGGTTTCGTAGTTGATTCTCGTACCGAATACTTCATCACTCCTGCTCCACTCCTCCATTGTTTTCGCGCCCAAGGAACCACTGGTAAACCACAAGACGACGACGAGCCAGACGCAATCCCTGGACCCAGGGATTGTGGTGGGACGGTCGGGGTGCGAGAACGATAGGAACCTGATACTATGGGAGAAATTTATTAGACGCTTTACATGATAGTGTTTCTGCATCTCTTGCTTTTGTTGTTGATGTTGTTGTTATGGTGTTGTTCTCGAAATTGTTGTTTACTTTGTTATTGTAGGTTCATGGTTTTATGTCCATTGTTTTTGATGGCTGTTTTACAGGGATTCATCTTATTGCTTGGTTTCGGTGTAATTGTAATTCTTGTAGTTATATTTGTTATTGTTGTATTTGTTTATTCATGTTTTATTTTTGTTGTGTTCAATTGTTGTTGTGGGTATTCTTGATGATGAAGGCAAAAATTCGATGACCTATTTCAGGTTTCGCTAGCGAAACCCGATATAAATTCTCAATTTCTGACCGCCTGAAAGCACACAAAATAATTTTGAATAGAATGCACGCGAGTGAATACGACTAATAATTTAAGAGATATTCGCAATAAGGTGGGAGAGTGAGAAAGAAAGATTAAAGTGAAAGTGAGAATTAAAGTGAAAAGAAAATCCGTGCAAAGAGAGAGATTAAAAAAACAAGCATTTTGAGAAAATATCCTCTAATTAATTTTAATTATATTATATTTTAATATATTTTCGTGTTGGCCTGAGTGATTTGGGGATCACTCAGAAGAAAATTTTGTTTTTGTGTGCGATATTTTTGTTGTTTTTTAAATACAAATTTAAAGATTTTTGTTTGGTCCGTGTTTTTAGTACTAACCCAAGTTAAATATGTCCTCATATGAGACTTTCATTCGGGTTACCGATGATGTTGTCGTTTTCGAGTCTGAATTTGATTCAACTCCATTGTCCGATCACTCTCCTTTCACACTTGAAGTTCAAAAGGATGAGTTAAAATCTTTGTGGCTAGATGTCAAGTCGTCATATGAGACGATTTTATTTCGACGATCCACAACCAAAGCCGACGATGAGGCAATGGACTTCTCTCGCCTCTCACACATGACGGTTTCGTTACCGCTTGGCAAAATCTTGCTGACCGGTACGAAAACAAGAGAATCCTCATAAACAGTCAACTTAAAGTTCTGTTTAATCTCCCAGTGGTCCAGGTGGAATCAGGAAGTTCCATTAGAAAGCTGCAGCGGGACATAAATAATTGCATTTCGACGTTTCAATTGTATGATATGGATATCAGCAATTGGGACGCCATATTAGTTTATTTATGTTCCACTCGGCTACCTGAGGCTACGCTCTCATTGTGGGAGCAAAGTATTGTTTCCAAGTTCGAAATCCCACAGTGGGCGGACATGGACAATTTCTTGACGAATCGTTTCCAGACGTTGGAAACAGTTTTAGACATACGAAGTGTCACAACTTCGAGGGCGTCTGTGAAAGTTACGGCTTCTCACAATAATTTCGACACAAGACGCATAAATTCCCACTATGCAAATGTCAATAAGGTGACATCTTGCAGACTTTGTTCTAATGTACACGATATTAGAACATGTCCTAGATTTTTTGAGATGACAGCAAAAACACGGTTTGCTACAGTTCGACGACTGAACTTGTGCCTGAATTGCTTGTCGTATTCTCATAAAATTCGAGATTGTAAAAGTGCTTTCAATTGTGGAACGTGTAAACAACGTCACCACACGCTTTTGCATCGCGATGCTTCCACTCGGTCGACTTCGGAAGAGTCCAGTCGACATGGAACCTCGCGCCCGTCTACATCTCAGGTACACAGCCCTGAAGGTAGCCCACAACAGTCTACCTCCGATAGCTCTGAAATAGTTCAGAGTGACGTGCTGGGTTCCCCCAAGGTGCTTCTGGGTACTGCGATGGTGACTATTTGTCACAATGGAGTCGAGTACGAAGCCAGAGCGCTAATAGATCCTGGTTCTGAAGGAACCTTCATTTCAGAACGTCTGCAAAACGTTCTCAAAATCCCGTACACTCGAGATAGTGCACAAATTTCGGGCTTGAATGTGGAAGTCGCCGTTCAAGTCTCGAAACGGTGCACAGTTGTGATAGGTTCTCCAAAGGATTCCAACTTTAGAATTAAAGTATCTGCTTTAATTCTCTCGAAGTTGACCGGAAACCTTCCAACCACTTCAATCAATCCCTCCGTGGTTGATCAAATACCGAATCTCAATTTAGCCGACAAGAATTTCCATCAGAGTGGAAAAGTCGATGTCTTGATTGGTGGGGATCTGTACCCACAAATCATATTGGAAGGTGTTCGACATCAAGTTGTAGAACACTTAATAGCCCAAGACACGGTCTTTGGATGGATTCTCACAGGCCCTCTACCGTGTCAAACATCCACCAAAACCATTATGTCTTGCTACACAGAAGTTTCGCTTCCTGCTCGACTATACTACCCATCGGGGATCAGTCGACGTAAGTGGAATTCCCCAACACGCGATTCGAGAGTTCGGGTCGCGGAAAACAGAACCACTGGATTATCGAAAATCCAGCAACCGTCGAGCAATGTTCTACATGGTGTTTGCCATCTGAAGCGTTGCACTGATAAGTTCAGATGCAACCGCAAATATCACTCGATGCTGCACTGGCATTCGGATGAAGAAATAAGGCACTTAGAATCTTCGCGGGCCGATGAGAGTCTCCGTGAACTCAGGAAAAAATCTCCTGAGTCACGTGATCCCCGGGGTGACGGGGTCGAGGGCGGTTTCCTTTCGGAGGGAGAGTCAGTGATCCAGTAGCGATCGTGGCGTTCTCTCCGAGAAGAATCGACCGGGGATGAAGGGCTGGAGATCGAAGCGCTCGTTGAGGAGCATCCTCACCGTCCCGCGGAAGAGCAACCTTCTCTCCCCCCTCCATGCACCGAGCTCGTGAATCCTTCTGCGAGTTCGGTGCGACGAAAGGATGGCGCCAGTCACGGGACTGAGTCTCATCGCTTTCGTCCCTCTTTACACGCTGACCGCAGGAGAACGGAGCGTTTGGATCAGTTTTCACTGCGCCCTCGGAGACAACACCCGCGCAAGACAGTGCCAGAGCGAAATGAGAAGCCTCGACGGTTTGAGGGCAAAGCCCACAAGCGCATTCATCAGGATGGAACATCCCTGAGCATGCAAGAAACGGTGGCAGGAATGATGCCCAGAATGGTACCGCACCTGGTTGCCCAGACAGCAAATTAAGCTGGACCACCCCGGAAATTACAAGGTTAACCACCCCATCTGACACCAAATCAAACCTATATGTACCACGCCCTATCTTATTATGAATTATAAACTTTATGTATTTTATGTATAGTAGATACTTAATTAATTCGTTTGCAGTGATGCTGCAAGGTGGGCGGAATGTTTACGCCAAACATCGAATCACCGCCGTCAGGTTTAGATTCATGTTTGTCTACATGTTGACAAACATTGTTCAATGTTTTAGGGCTTTGTGTAGGTGCATATAGGAATCGTCGGAAAAGTCTCCACTTTATTGTGTGGAAGGGTCACGAACTCATCCGAAGTTTTCCGACGAGCAGTCACTTCTTAGATCACATAGGTGATACATCTCACCAGAAAGAGATCACGTTTGCGTCACATAGGTGAACGACGACTTAAGTTTTGGATCACATAGGTGATTATCATATTGTGTAAATAAAGAATATTTACTGCTCCAGAAATTTACAGTGTTTTGATTTTCTGCGACATCAATTCTTCACGACGATTTTGCTGCGGAACGAGTTTGGTTGCCGTTTTCAGTTACCGATTTGCCGGACGGACAATTTTGGTTTTGCCGACGGCATTTCACTGCGCGAAGCATCCACCCCCCAGCCCCGCTACTAAGCCCAGAGCACCAGCGCCAACTTTAATTATTAAGTGGCCAGCGCGCTCTTCAACATCTAAACCTTAATATATCTTAAAAACTACATTTAATTTTTAAAGATCAATCAATTTATGGAAATAGGTAAATTTATATGGAAAATGAATCAGGAGATATCCAAAGCAACGACTTCAAGCTGTTTCGGATTTCTTGAATTGTCGGCAATTTAATTTCCTTTTCTGTTGGCTTAAATTCCTTATGTGGAATATGAGTTACTTATGGGTTGGAAGAGCCTCTTCTTCGACTACTTCCTGAAGATACGTCCGAACTAAAAGTGCAATTGGTGGTGTACTAAATTTCCACCGCACAAATAATATGTGGAAGAAGGACTTGATAGGGCGCTCCTTTGATTTCGGCAACCACTTGAATGTTCTTCCTTCGATGGAGCCGGAAATCTTGCACAACAAATATATGGAGACACCAATTGGTGCCAATAACGAATCCGAAGATTTCTTCGAAACTGGAGTTGGCTAATAAAATTTTCTTATTAGGTTCCAGATCGAAAAAAAAATACAATTGTAAGAATGTACCTGCTAATAAATATTTCTTCTTTTTGGGTATTTCCCATATGCACAAACTATGTGTACTTAATTTATTTTACTTTAATTTAAAGTTTAATTGAAACTTAAAATTTATTAACTTTAGACAACCATTAAAAATTTATATTTCCAAAGTTTACTTTTTGAGACTTGCGGTCAACACTGATCGGCGACTTGAAAAGAAATGGCAGATCCGCTACTCGAGAAGAAATGACACGTGCAAATTTTCGCGAAGTGGCCATCTTTGATTGTCATTGCATTCTCGTGGGTGGTACCACTGAAATTCTCGTAGCAACGATCTTTGAAAAAGCTTAGCTTTTGTGCATGAAACACAACCCAGTACACAGCAAGTTTTGCAGCACGGTTGCAAAAGTTGAAAAAGGGTTGAATTTAAATTTTTCTTATTTGAATATCTTTCCCGTGATAAAATTCTTTTTTTCCTGTACCTTCATCTTCTAATTGATACATGGAATTACCTTTTGTTCCAATAACTTTTGCTTTTATAAATTAAGGCGCAAACTTCGCGCAAAATTTCTTTGTAGCGTCACTTAAAATAAAGTTTCTTCTATTGACCATATCACCAATTTCAAATCTTTTCTGAGAGCATCGAAGATTATATCTTCGGGATGACCTTTCAAAGGCTCTCATTATATTTTCTTGAACTAATTTCCTAACCACTTTTAAGCGATCTGATCTATCTAATACGTTTTCGTCGAATGTCTGTAATTTTCTTAACAGCTCGTAATCATGCGCATGACTAACCATTTGCTGACCGAAAAGTGAATAATACGGAGTGAATCCAGTTATTATTGATCTGTTAACCCTTTCGCTAGCATTTGCCTGCGGACTATATAAGGCTGTATAAACGTGACTAATTCCCCGATCTTTTAAAAGGCTATTGAACTGAGAAGATTTAAACTGTTTTCCGTTATCAGTTAGTATAATTTCTAGTGTTCCAAATATGCTGAATACATGTTCTTTTAAATAGTCACAAATGACTGTTGCATTACATTTTTTTATGGCTTTCAGAAGTGGAAATTTTGTTAGATGATCTAGAACGATTAACATTCCAATATTACCAATTTTAGATCTTGGGTAAGGTCCTAGTAAATTAATATAGAGTTTTTGAAATGGGCGTTGAACTGTGTATACACTGGACATAGGTGGACGAAGTGTAACATTTGGTGCTTTATTTTGATGGCACGCACTACATTTAGAAATAAAATTTTTAACAACAACTGTCAAATTTGGCCAAAAGACATATTTCTGCAATCTCTCTAATGTTTTTGCGATTCCTCCGTGGCATTTATTTGGTGAACAATGTGCATTTTCAATGACCTCATTCACTAAAAATCCATAATTTCCAATTAGTCTCTTCAGCACCTATGTTCTCATCAAACTTTTCAACAAATTTGTAGACTTTTCCGTCACGGACTTTCTTTAGTTTCTGATATTCCTCGCTTTGAAAGACAATCTGGCACTACATTTAGCGATCCCCGACGATGTTGAATTTTGAACTTGAAACCTTGTAGTTTCAATGACCATCTCGCTAACCTTCCCGATAAATCTGATTGACGCATGAGCCATTGCAGGCTAGCATGATCAGTGATGATAGCAAACTCTTGGCCCTCTACGTATGCTCTGAACTTCTTCAAACTTAGTATTGCCGCTAAACATTCTAACTCAGTAACACTGTAGTTAGTTTGAGCCTTGTTCAATTTCTGAGAGAAGTAAGCAATCGGAACTTCAATTCCATTTTCATTTAGTTGAGCGAGTACAGAACCAACTCCTAACTTACTGGCATCACATTGAATAATAAAGGGTTTATGATAATCTGGATTTGCTAGTACAGGAGCAGTAGAAAGCTTTTGTTTTAAAAGATCAAAAGCATTCTGTGCTTCTTCATTCCATTGAAATCCTTTTCCTTTCTTTAACAGGTTGGTCAATGGCGTCGTAATGGAGGCAAAATTGTCGACGAATCGTCGGTACCATCCGGCCATACCAAGAAATCTTCTAAGCTGTTTGACCGTCGTTGGCGGCGGATAATTTGTTACTGACGATATTTTATCTGGATCGGAGTTCCGTTTCCGACGACATAACCTAAATATTTTACTTGCTTAATGCAGAACTTGCTTTTTTGGACATTTATGGTTAGACCAGCTTTTTTCAAATGTAAATCCACTTCAGTTAAAACAGTCATATGCGCATCAAAATTTTCGGATACAATCAGAAGATCGTCTAAGTAAACAAATACTTTGTCTTTAAGATTAGACGGAATCACACGATCCATCAATCGACAAAGTGCTTGCGGTGCATTACAAAGCCCGAAGGGCATCACGCAATACCTATATAGCGGACGATTGGGAACTGTAAAACACGTATAGTCTCTAGACTTCTCTTCTAATGGAATCTGCCAGAACGCACGGCGCAAATCCAGAGAACTTATGTATTCGGCTTTGGGAAGTCTACTAAGAATGCCTTCTATATGTGGGAGTGGATAGGCATCCTTGATGGTAACACTATATAACTTCCTGGAATCTAAGCATAGGCGATTTTTACCTGATTTTCTTACTAATGCGACTGGACTGGACCACGGACTGTTTGGAGATTCCTCTACAACTCCTAATCGAATCATTTCATCAATTTCATTATGAACCAGTTTCTCAATTGCTGGAGATATAGAGAAGTATCGTTGCTTTATCATTGCTTTATCGACATTAGGCTCGAGTTCTATCACATGTTTCATCAAAGATGTCTTTTCTAAACCCTCTTTCTCAAAAGATGGAAACAGTTGTTTAACTACTTGTAATTTACTTTTCTGTTCATCAGTTAATAAATGAGCATTCGAGTCTGTGCTCGAGTTACTCTCAATATCAAAGTCTATTTGTGCTACAATATTAGGAGCTATTTTAAACTTCGACCAAAAATCTATACCTAATATGAGATTTTGAGATAAGGTTGGTACTACGAAAAATTCAATACCTTCAATCATAGTCTTAAATTTTACATTCAAAGAAATATATCCAAAGACTACTTGTTGTTTACCATCGGCGGTTCTAACGGAAGTTTGATGTTTACGAAAACCTTTCATCTCACAAATTTCTTTCGCTAAACTATTTCCAATACAAGATACTTGTGCACCGCTATCCAACAACCCTAAATATTTCTTATCAAGTAATTCAATTTCCGCATAAGGCCTCAAGTCACACGATCTATTTGTAATTTCACATAAAACTGATGCGACCTGTTTTCGCGCTTGCTTAACCTTATTCCAAAATATTCTTATACGACTAGGCAACTGTTTTGATGGGTTATCAGATATTGTTAAAGAGTTTTTAAAAATGTCTGCTCTTTTCCGATTATACCGAAGTAAACGATCTTCATAGGAAATATTAAGTTTTTTGCTTGGGACGCTCACTTCAGGCTTTAAGCATGGACTAATTAGAGTTATTTTGTGTCTTTGCGAAGGTTCTGCTTGCAACCTCCGCTCAACATCGCGTTTCCCGGATTACAAGTACTACAACTTGGTTTGTAAACACCAACTGCACCACATCCGTAACAAAATATTGTACGGGGTTCAAGGCAATCAAAGTAGCGATGACCTTCTGTCCTACAATTCCAACAAATAATTTTATTTACCTTACGAATTTCTTCAATATCTACATTCGATTCTATATTAGATGTAATATTATTGTCTTCGAATTCTAAACTACTTTCTATCTCATTCACTTGGCGACGAACAGGATTGAGTCGAGAATAGGTTGCACCACCAGATAGTTGTCTGGTTTGGGTTCATTTAACAAACTCTCTCCTTTGAAACAGAATTTTCGTAGTTCTGCAAGTGAGTGAATAGGAACGTATAGAAGCTGTTGACGAATGAGTGGGCGCAACCCTCGTTGCAGAACTTCCGTGGCTTCTTTGATATCTGTATCTGTTTTATGTTCTTCGAAATTGGTACGCAGGGCTTGACACAAGGATGGCCAAGTAATACGTTCAACAGACCTTCGGTATCGCCAATACCAATCTTTGGCTTCTTGAGTGAAAAGACTTTGTGCGTGTTCTCAAAGTGCGTTAAAATTTCCTCCTAGAGTATCGATAACCTGAGATTCAATTCTATATATAAAGTTTTCCACCGATAATTTGGGTGTTCCATCGTATTTTATATCCCAACTAGAAATCAAATGTGCAATTTTCCCCGAATTAGTTCCTAAAGACGTATTGCTCAAACGTAAATTCTCCTGCCTTGTTAAATTGAAATTTGGATCAGCATTATTTGAAAAAGTCGGCATATTTTGTGGCCATTCTCTAGACTGATTTTGATTTGGGGTTGGTGAGTTATAATTACTACTAAAAGTTTCGCGCGGTACGGAATTCAGATTCAGACGAGACATAATGTCATTCAACAAACGTTCTAATTTTTGTTCAAATATTTCACCAACTCTCTCTTCTAACCCGTCTAATATATTTGCTTGTCTCGCAGAAATAACTGCGTTAACAATGCTACGGATTCTATTATCATCTGATACATTTTCATCGTTTGAGGGTGTTTTTTCCACGGAAATATTCTAAGATGTACTTTGTTGAGCTGATGCTTTTTTGGAAGTAGAAGGTTGGTTGGTATCAACCAAAGGGTTTGCTTGAGATCCTGTTTGTTGCCTGGTTTTGACACCTATCTTAGGAGTTGGCATAGGGCCAAATTCCTTACTACTACATTTTGAATGGCATTGCGGACAGGACGTGTTTCTCTTCAACCAGGTTAACAAACAAGTACGATGAAAATGATGGTTACACGCAGTGTTTAACATTTCATCACCATTATTCAATGATTCTCTACAAATCATACACGAATTGGAATGAGCCGGTAAATTCTCATTACTATGTCGTAAAGCCATTGTATAAAAGGAATATTAAATGTTAAAAAAAAATTTAAAAAATCGCAATTACAAAATTTATAAATTGAGAATAAATACGTATTGGTCTTACTTTCACTTAGCTAGTTGCTTTCGGTATTGTTGTAAAAGTGACAATAAAAGTTCAATAATTATGGTAGGTATATGTTGATGAGTTGTAGTTAACAAATGGGATTGTCAGCACTGATAATTCGTGATGGTTATACTCGTAGCTAATAGCGAATCTTCACAACAGAATTCATTTATATAACTTATAATTATTATATATATATTATAATGTTGATATCCAATTTATTTCTCATTAGCGGTCAAAATGACCGCTCGTGGTCTTTCTAATGTAACTTTGCATCTATTCTAAAAAGCTTTTGAAATAAATAAAAGGCACGAGATGAAAAGTTTTTAAAAATTAATTTGTGCGAAATATGGAAATTTTTAAATGAAAAACGATCAAATTGACCGCTACGGTCTTTCTAATGTTAAGATCCTGTCGTGAAGGCTTTTTCAAAGCACACGATGTGGTTCGAATCGTCACCACTCCTCTGGAAAATTCTCTATAAACCTATTTCGTGGTCTATTTCTCTAGGTTCCTCGGTCACCATTACCACATCGACCTCATTCCGATTTCTCAAGTTCTCACCGTTCCTTCGGCTTTTATGCCCTTTGTTATCCTCACCTATGTCTCTTTCTCCCTCTTTAAAATTCTGTCTCTCTGTTCACTCACTTTCTCTCTATCTCTCTGCTCCCGATGGTTCCCTGAGATCTGCTCAAATTTATGTCCGTTTTCAGGCCTTTAAAATAGCTTTTACCGCAAAGACGCACACATTCTTTATCCCTGACTTGGTTCCCCTCTTTCTGCCTTTCATTCTCTCTCTCCATCATCTGCCTAAATTTGTGCTTGAGCCACTCGATGGTTTCGTAGTTGATTCTCGTACCGAATACTTCATCACTCCTGCTCCACTCCTCCATTGTTTTCTCGCCCAAGGAACCACTGGTAAACCACAAGACGACGACGAGCCAGACGCAATCCCTGGACCCAGGGATTGTGGTGGGACGGTCGGGGTGCGAGAACGATAGGAACCTGATACTATGGGAGAAATTTATTAGACGCTTTACATGATAGTGTTTCTGCATCTCTTGCTTTTGTTGTTGATGTTGTTGTTATGGTGTTGTTCTCGAAATTGTTGTTTACTTTGTTATTGTAGGTTCATGGTTTTATGTCCATTGTTTTTGATGGCTGTTTTACAGGGATTCATCTTATTGCTTGGTTTCGGTGTAATTGTAATTCTTGTAGTTATATTTGTTATTGTTGTATTTGTTTATTCATGTTTTATTTTTGTTGTGTTCAATTGTTGTTGTGGGTATTCTTGATGATGAAGGCAAAAATTCGATGACCTATTTCAGGTTTCGCTAGCGAAACCCGATATAAATTCTCAATTTCTGACCGCCTGAAAGCACACAAAATAATTTTGAATAGAATGCACGCGAGTGAATACGACTAATAATTTAAGAGATATTCGCAATAAGGTGGGAGAGTGAGAAAGAAAGATTAAAGTGAAAGTGAGAATTAAAGTGAAAAGAAAATCCGTGCAAAGAGAGAGATTAAAAAAACAAGCATTTTGAGAAAATATCCTCTAATTTTCTACCAATCGTGACAAGACCGCATTCAAATGAAACAAATTATCTTCTTTATCTTATCCCTTCTTCTTTGCCATCAAGCGACCGTCAAAATTTCTGAGCGTTAAAAAGCAGTCCATAAATTTTCGTTGTTCACAATCAGGAGGAGAAGTTGACTCAGGATCATTTCAAGCAACGAAACCCCAAGATACCTGATGGTGGCGAAAGGTGGGCGAGACGCCGGAGTTGGGGACGAGCTGTGATCTCGGGTCTGGCGATGATTTGGCCCGTGAAATTTAATTTCAATTCGAAACTCAAACATTTCCCTTTGTCATGGACGAGGGACTATTTCATGGTAACAATCGAAGTCGATGATGTCCTTACAACAACAACGTTGACAAAAACGACGAGGAGAAGGAAAATAACACAATAAAAGAACAAGTAAGGAGAGAGCGAGAGTGAATGAGGTTCAGAAGTCGCTGGTCGGACATTGTTCAATGATAAATAAGGGAAAAATGCAACGAGATTGAGGGAAAGAAAGAAGAAAGCAAAAATTTAAAAAGAAAGTCCAAAAAAGAATATTAAAAATATAAAATCGGAAGAGGAAAACAAATCAAGAGTGGAGAACCGATGCAAGACCGAGGAAGGTGTGGGCAAAGCAATTGAAATGGAAATTGTTGTGAGAAACGGCGAAATCAGAGCGCATCTTGAAAGCCCTTCGGCAGTGATTGATGCTCATGTTCTTTGAGTCGTTCTCTTGTTCTTGTGATTGTTGATGTTTTTTTGTTGACAATGGCCTTCGCCACGTTCGATGATCTTTGTTGCTGTTATCGATTCATTTTAATAACAGCAATAAAAGTCAAATACCACAGCAGATAATTCAGTCTGCTGCAACATTCGACGACGATTTCGTTATGCCCATCATTCTCGATCACACCCTCTTTGCCCTTTGTCACGACCGGCTCCTTCGTGCTCTCTCTATCAGTCTCTCTTACTCCATTGCTTCCATTTTCATTCTCACTAGATCGGATCCAAGCGAGCGAATCAAGTCGAAGAATCGTCCGAAGAGTTCTCGACGAATTTATTACAATATATATATAATTTTCAATAACCATTTTGAACCCGACCCGATTTCCTCCAAAGGGTTGGATGGAGAAGAGACGAAGGAGGAGGGGAGGAAGGAAGAGGGATGGATAGTAGTAGAAAGAGGTGGCCAGAAACTTTAAAACTTTCCTGACGTGAAGTAATGAGCAGCCGGCTGTCAAATTTTCTTCTTCGCGCGACAAGAAATCAAGAGAAATTACCTTCGGTCGCTAGGGAAAGATAAGATTGAAAAGGTGAAGTATACAGGGAAGGATTCCGAGGTAGATGTTAGCAGGCCTGTAATGAACCAGACGGATATTGGAAAATAAACTTTGCGCATTATTGGAGTAAGAAAAGTTTTGCTCGTGCCATGAGAACGATTGCAAAGGTGGTCTGCAGCACGACGAAGAGGTTGAGTGGATGGAATGAACTTTGGAAATTGCAGTGATTCTTTGCCTCTTTCTTTCTCTTGCCTTCTCTATCTCTATCCCCTTGACTATCTGTACCTACTCGAATAGAAATTTTATTATTTTTTTACGGCCCGAAGAACATACAGATTCCCCTCAGTGATTCTGTCAAAAGTTAATTCTTGCTCTCCTCTATTTATTCTAGCTAATTGAATAAGGAGAGGAGAGCAAAAACCAATACAATCACAGTCAAACTCACACACACAAAGCGAGATCCTGTTACATATTTATCTCTCTTAGAAATTCTTCTCCTTTTTCCAACCTCGCCGTCCTCGTCTCTAGTCAATTACTGATCAGTCAAGCTCGTAAAAGCGATTCGAGGCGACGCCAACCGGAATGTGATTTATTTGATGCTGAAAGGGGAAAAGAAGAGCAGAACAGAGGTCGAGGTACCAGATGAAGTCGAAGAAGAAACCGAAGCTGAATCCGATGATGAAAAACGCGAAACAAATCGTAAGAACTCGAAGCAACATCTTGTGGAAATCGCGCAAACACGGCAAGTCTTTCTTCCTCTCTCTCTCTCACTCACTCCTCTTTTCTTTCAGCCCTCCTCCATCAGATGTGGGTCGTGTCCCCCGATGTGGCAAGCCTTTGGCGCTTCGAGCTGCTCGAGCATGAAATTTTCACCCAAAACTAATGAAGCAAAAGGTTCTATCGTGCGGGGAGACAGCGGCGATGGTAGCCAATAGGAAAAAAGAGACGAAAGATGGAACAGAGGAGAGGATAGCTGCGATTTGCATCGTGGAAGAACAATTTCTTGACTTCCCGTCGTGCTGACCCTCATTGTTTAGTCTTCCGTTTCTCATTGGGCTCCTTCAGACCGACCTTTTTCTTTTCCTCCTTCCCCATCTCCCACCTGATTTTCTTTCCGTCTCTCTATTTCTATATCTGTCTTTTTCTCTATCTTTCTCTGCCCCTTGTCTTTCTCCCCAACATTGATTCATATTTCGAAGCTTTTAATCGTCGTTCTTTTTCACGGTAGAAAGTACAGTTTCTACCGTGAATTTTTTTTGTGCTGTTTTTTTTTAAATTCTTCTTCAGTGTTTTCTTTCATAATTTTTTTTCGATATTTTTTCATAATTTTTTAACACTTTTCAATTCAATGTTTTCCTTTTCGTGCTCGCAACTAATTTCCAACATCGATTTCTTTCCGATTGCTGCACACATTGTCCTTACTCTCGCCTTCGTCGTCCTTATCGTGCTGCTCATTAATCATTATTTTTTTTGAGAACCCTCTCTTCCTCCACCATGAACTCAATCGCCTCCTGTTGTCATCGTGGTGTTCAAAAATCCTTTTTAGGATGCAAATTTGTATCGCCTGCCAGAAGTCAGCGACGAAAGAACGCCCTCCAGAAGTTCCGACACCACTTCTTCCTTCGTTACGGACGATATATTACCTCCCTCGTCCTTCGTCTCGCTCTCACTCTCCCCTTCACCGTGTTTCCTTCAATTCTCTTCCTTCCCTTCGCTCTCCACCATAGACCCTAGCACGCGCTGTTAACGTTTTCTGCCATCGACTGCTTTTGATCTCAGCACTGTGTCATTCGAGTGTTGGATTCGAGTGCAAAATTGTGATTTATCCACCAAAATCACACTTTCGCCTGATTTACATCAAGCCATTAATCTTTCTCTCAATTTTCGCAAATTCCTCTCGGGTTTTTCGATTTCATTCCTTAATTTTATGTTCTCTCTCTTGTCCCGAAATCGAAAACTTAAAGATCTTTTTACTTTCTGCTCAGTCAGTGGATTTCAAATTTATATACATAATAGTGATCAATTGGGTGAGAATTTATAAATTGAAATGAAGATATAGTTTTTCAATGTGATTTAAAAGGTTTTTTTAATTATTTTGTTCCAATTTATTTACTACGGTTTGTTTATATTTTTTCTTTTTTTATTATATGTTAAATATTTAATTTAATTGAAAAATACTCTTACAATTTTAAAATATAATTTTCTTTAAAAGTTATTTTTCTAATAAAGATAACTACGAATACAAATTTGACCTAATACACCCAATTGCAGTATAAAATTTTACAATATGTATAATACGAAATAAATTTAATTGATATTTCTATAGATAAATCATCTCTGAACCTTCATAATTTCATGGAATGAAAAATATAATTTTAATTCAAATGCAAATCCAAAACTTAATTTTCCACCATCCCGGAACGACGAAAAGGGACAATATAAATGTCTGTTTCGATATCCCCAATCCTATACAATCCCGGAACGATACAATATGAATGTGATGAAACATTCAAGAAGAAAATTATTATATAAAAGAAATTAAAAATTCGAATACTTTAAGACCAAAACAACAACAAAAACGAAACAATAAATCTAAAACTCAGTCACCTCTATCATATATTCTCTACTAGTGTTGCTAATGCCACAGATCATTTCCGAAAATAAGTCGATCCAATTAATCAATTCAATTGAACCGGATAGCGAAAATTGATTTCCGCAATTTGTGCAAGTGATATTTGTATAAAAAGATTCGCAAAAGCAGGAATGCAATAGAAAGCAAAAACAAAATAGACAACAATAATAAAATAATATCCAAAAACAAAATAGAAATGGAGGCCAAAACAAAGCAGAATAATAAATAAAATAAAATAAAATTTCGAATCATGTGGTCATGGCATCATTTTTTGTGGGAATGTGATTGAGAGTAGCAAAATATTTGGCAATTATTCTACGAAATATTATGTGATCGGCCAGGTAACCAAAATGCCAAATCAATATCCAATTTAAAATCGGAATTTCAATTGAAATGTGAAATACGAAAATTCAATTTCAAAATAACACTGATAAATAATTCCGATTGCAATAAAATGCATGCATAATTTGCATTTACATCCCACGAACAAAATCACTTGCTTTTCATAGTTAGTTTAATACAGGGAATTTGTATAGAAATGGAATTGAATAGACATACCCAAACAATTTCAGCCGAAAATGGAGGTAAAAAATTATTTCGAATTTACTATGAATGCAATGAATTTTTCGAATGATATTAGGGGTATTCACGATCTGTTGCAAATGGGGAAGCAAACTTGCTCCCGAGCAAATTTTTACTAAACAACAACAAATACATTTGAGGCAAATTCATTACGAGAAGAAAATTTACTCTTCCAAACCCTTGAGTTAATTTTTAAGCAAACATTGCTGGCATTCGCGAAATTATTTATTGTTATTGTTCTGAATTGAAAATGTAAAAAAATTTAAATATGTATATGAATATTTCCAGAATGAGACAAATGTAATTCATTTTCAAGGTTCTCCATAGCCAATAGTGAAGTTTTAACAATAGCTAACTGGTTGCTGGTCCATATCCTTAAAACACTGGGCTCCATTCCTTCCCGCGGCTCTTCATTCACTACTCTGAACTTCCACGTCCACACCGATTGACACTCTGAGTCCTTAAGTCCTACAAATCACTCCACGCGTTCTCTATTCGCCTCTTCCATTTCGGATATGCCGTTGTTGACAGCGTGGCCTTCAGAAGCGTTCGCAGCTATGTTGTCCATAGTCCGGTGCCAACCCTTCAGTCAATCGACCGCCCACGCTCTACAGTATGTCCACCTGTATCAACTCATCCACCTCTTCCTCCTCATCAACTTCTCCTCCTCATCCTTGTCGTTGTCGGGATTCTCGCCTTTCCCTCCTGTATCGAAGTTGTGTGGGTTGAGCGGAGCCCTTTATGGCACCCTCTAAGAGCCGCGAATGTGCCATGTGGAGAGAATGAGGACTGGGAAAATGGGATGGACGACTGAACTGAACTGGACCCAGTGCTCATCGCCGTGCTCATGTGTATGCATATGATGTCCGGATTGAGGTATGAGGTGAGTTTGTAAAGTGGGCGGTGGTGGTGGAGTCGATACAATGGCGACTACAGGGAATCCCAGCTGTTATCGCGATCATCTGGCCAGCCTTCCACGAGGGCGTCCATTTGGAGTAGTTTTTGTTTTTCTCCTGATATTATTCTTTAATTTTAGTTGCCGTTATTATTATCTATTTTTTGTAGTTTTTGTGTGTATACTATTTGTTGCCATCATTTGGTTTTTGTAGTTATCGAGAACCTTTATGGTGTTTTTGGTTTTGAAACTCTTATCGTAAACGTGTCTCTAAAACCAACAGAAAGATAAAGAGATAGACGTATTAGAAAATATCAACGACAGGACACGGGAACATGAGGACATTCGAAATACTGGTCTCTTGTGTCATTGCTATTGTTTTTGCCACTATTATTACCAGGGGTCGAAACTATCCGAGCTAAAATCGCATAGTTCTCAGCGGTTCTTCATAACATCAAGATACGATCTTTCGAAGATCTTGTGTACGCTCTTTCGGGGATCGTATAAACGATCTTCGAAAGAGCGTACACAAGATCTGAAGTTCTCTACCTGAAAGATCGCGACCGCTTCTCGGGTTTGAGAAAAGAAAGACCCAAACCAGAGACAGCAGGGTGAGTCAGGTAGTCAAATATTCAATAATTCTTGATATACAAAAAATTGGACGATAAACAACTTTGAAACAATATTGCAATCAATATCCATTGAATGGGATGTATTGCACTATTGGAAGTCCATGGAATATAATAATACAGTTTTGTCAAATAGCTCAAGTTGCATTATCTGTTCCTTCGTCCCAAGTGTCCGTTGAACGGGCATTTAGTGCTCTTCCCATTATATTCACAAAACGCAGGAATAAGTTAAGCCCCGAAAACTTAGAAAATTTATTAATACTTAAGCTTAATACTGATATTGTTTGCCTTTTAATTAAAACTCATAAAAACCTAATTGAAAATTATTCACATTCTTCCTTCCTCCAATATCTAAAAATGCACAAAATCCCGTTTTTGAATCCATCCGAAGCATGAATTAAATAAAAATTTCAAAGTTGTTTATCGTCCAATTTTTTTGTATTTCAAGAATTATTGAATATTTGACTACCTGACTCACCCTGCTGTCTCTGGTTTGGGTCTTTCTTTTCTCAAACCCGAGAAGCGGTCGCGATCTTTCAGGTAGAGAACTTCAGATCTTGATGTTGTGAAGAACCCGCTGAGAACTTTGCGATTTTAGCTCGGATCGTTTCGATTATTACTGTTATTATTTTCTGTGTTATCTCTATGGTTGTTGTCATCACTATTCTTGTTGGTTTTTCTTCCCACCATAGTTACTGTCATTGATGATAGTTAAAATATTGGAAATTGAAATGTGACATTTGCAACAACAAAAGCAGTTATAACAACATCAATCACAATGGAAATATATACGATTATAATAAAAACATTAACAATAACTCACATTAAACAAAATCACAGATTTTATTGTACTTCTATCAGTCTAGTTGAAGTGAACGGGAAATGGAAGGTGGAGAAACTGAGAGGGGAGAGAGTGTGCAAGAAGGAAACAGAAAAAGCGAGATTGTGAAATATAGATAGTGTGGATCGTTTCGCTGTAGCGAAGCCTGCGGGAGACGTCGTGATCCTGTCATGCGGGGATTTTTATGAATTTAATAGAATGTGGTTTATACTTACAGTGGCTCACAGTGAAAATGGTCCACCTGTGACCAAAGACTTTGAAGCGTAAAAAATATAGAAAATCAATAAAAATACTATACAAATTTAATTAATACCTTAAGTTTAGTTTATTTAAAAAATATATACAAAACAAGTTAATTATTTCATTTATATTTCTCAAAAAAATAAACGTTCAACAAATAAAGCCAAAAATGACATGAGTCACACTGAAAATGGTCCACCAAAGAAAAGCGGCAATGAATAACGGAACTTTGTAAAAATCGTCTTTTGTTATGTTTCGTTACTTTTCATTTACATGTTTCCTTTTAAAAAATCACACTTTAGATCTATTCATTCAATTTTTTAAGTCGAAATTTCAAGATGGACCACCATACGACGAATGAGTTACGAAAATTAATAATTGAATATTATAAAAATGAAAAAGTCAAAGAGAAATTGCGAAAATTGTTAAGAAATCTCGAACAACAGTTGAGAGCAAAATTCATCGATTTAAAAATGAAAATCGAATAGTTAATAAGCCGAAAAAAAGCTATTCAGCGAACGCCAGGAGAGGTGGATTGTCCACCAAATCAAGGTAAATCCAAAGCTAAGTGTACCAAAACTACGTCAAAAGAAGTCTCTTACCCTCGTCCTTCTCCGCACTCATATTGGTGGGGTTAACGTGGCCTCAAGCTAGGACCACTAAGTAAATCACAGCAAGAAACGATGAATGAAAGAAACGCGAGTTGTCCAAGAGTGAAATTGTTTAGATTTATTACTGAAGATTTTTTTTTTAGAATTAGAGTTGTAGTTATTTTTATAATTTTTCCTGCTATTTATATTGCAATTTCTCTTGTGCCTTTTGTTGGAATTGAGTATTAAAGTATCACTGTACTCTTGGCGCTGTCTTTTTTATCACATACACACAACAACAAAAAATTACCAATGCAAAGTAAAAAAAAGACAAGAGAGAAAGAGACGAAAAATTTTATGAGCTATAGACAGACAAAGAGTGGAAGAGTGAGAAAGAGACAAGTTATGCGGCATAACCACAAAATGTCGGCAAAACTAACAATAAAGACAGAAACAATAACGAGAAATATAACAAGAACTCCGATAGCAAAAAAAAATCTGATATGTAAAAACCCGTAAATCGCGCTAGAAGCTAAACGCGTGAAGTTAGACCCCATAAAGTTGCATAGGAAATATGTCAAAATTTAGATTATTTTAAATTTAAATTATTTTATTAAATTAAACAAAAAATTATAAAAACAAAAAAATGTATTAGAACAAGGAAAATTAAAACAAGAAAAAATAAAAATCATACCAAGTAAAACAACAACTACAAACAATTAGCTATGCAATTAAATGTGGAGCCAGATTTTGCGAATTCCATAAAAGATCCATCATGAGATATCTGAAGATAGGGAGAAAGAGTGAAAGAAGGAGGATAAGTGTCATTTGAAACTGTAACTGCTTGCAGTGAAATTTGGTTCATGCATGCAAACAATTCATTGAGACTGACACGAAGTAGGGAGAGGAAAGTGATGATTATTTCATGTACGAGATTCTTGCCGAGAGGACATTTTAATGCAACAGCAATAACAATAAGAGTAGGAACTTGAACAACAAAAATAACTAAAACTACAAAAACCACTACATGATCCGATCCCTCCTAACGACTTCAGCAGCATCGTGCATCCTGACTGTCCTGTGTTGCATCCTGTTGGAAATTTCGATGCCGTTGTTGTAGTTCTTTATGACCCAGAAAGTGTCACAAACAACAAAAACAGTAACAAAAACCAAAAAAGCAGTTGAAAGCTTTTGACTTTAACGAGCTTCCTGCGATTTGGGAGAGCTTGGGCAAGGACACAATAATAAACAATTATTTCCTTGATTGAATTAAACTGGGGCAGCTGACGCACTTGTCATTCTTTTTGATGATCTTCTAGATGATTTTTGACTTTACTTTCTTTCCTATCTTTCCTTTTATAAAGGTTTTGAAAGCTGAAAAATCATAGCGGAAAATTCGCTCCTAAGGATCAAGAGGCAAGAAGGAGGAATATAAAGGAAGATAAAGATGAAGAAGTAAGCGGAGCAGGCGCAGAAGAACAAGAAGAGGCAAAGGAAATAACTCCGTTTGCAGAAGATTTCAAGCACTTGGCGAACTTCAAAAGGATGTGCAAAAGAGATCGTTTGTTCTACCGCCATATGCCACAGTTCGAGGTTCATCTCTCCAGATAGGATTCTGTCTGTCCTACAGTACTCTATCCATACTTCTGAAGTTTCAGTGCATCCTTGCGTCGTTTATTCCGCTTGCGTTTGTGCGTCTCTTTCTCTCGCTCGTTCACTGTGTTAATAATGTCATCCCTTCCGTCCGCGTCTTGGCATTTGTGCGAGAGGAGCTCCTTTGGCATCCTTTGGGGTCGCATCAAAGTTATGAACAGCTTTGTTTGCATTATCTTAATGTTCATTTGGATAAGTTGTGCGTTCTCCTTCTTCCTCTGTCCCTATCGTTGTCCTGCGCATTTACGATCGCATCCTTGTTGTTGCGGCTGTCGTTATTTTGCTTATGTTATGCCTGTTTATGTAGTGAATATTCCTTTTCAGCTCGATAAAACGCCGACCAACGATGACGACAGCAACAAGTTCGCCTTTCTTGGCATCCGGCGTGCAAAGAAGAAGTCTTAATAAGACAAGAGGAGGATAAGAAGGATGACAAAAGGAGGATAAGAGTAGGAAAAAACGAAGGAGGAATTGATCTTATTGATATCTTATTGATAGCAAAATAAGATAGCAAAAGTTTTGCATTCCGTTTCCAAGCCTTGATCGTTTCTTCAACTTCTTCTTACGAGTCTTTTTTTTTTCTTTCCTTCTTCCCCTCTCTCACCCTCGACCTTTGTTCTTGATCCTTCATCGTGAATTCACAGTCATTCTTTTGGCTTGAAAAATGTGCATTTTATGGAACTTCTCATTCACTTTCTTTGCATCACCTCCTCTTCCGCTTTATACGTTTAATTTTACGCACTTTGCTTATCACATTTTTTCTTTGGTTTCCTTTCTCATAATCTCATTTCTTCTCCCTCTGGCCTCCATCACGATATTCTGCATCATCGTTTCGTCTCTGCAAAGATGCAAAGATTTACGAGGATAGTTCGGTTGGAGTTGATCTGAGGATGACTAAATGCACATTAGCGAAGGATCAGCGGGCAATGGAGAAAAAGTAGATTGAAAATCTGGAAGAATAGGAGAGACGATGACACTAGAGGCGATTTTAATGAGAGTGACTCGCAATGAGTCTCAAAGAACATCTGGCTTGAGGTGAAACCAGCTTGCATTCATCTTCCGTTGCTTTGACTGAAGGAACTGAAAGATTTTCGAATGATGTTTTGTGAAAAATAAATGTCCGCAAATCTTTTTGGATACATTCAAACTCTTAACGCAATATCCTTTTTGTCCTACATTGTTCATCTTTTTCGCTTCCTCTACTTTACCTCAATTTTCTGTCGCATGATTCGTTCGTTCGCCGCTAAAAATTAGTGTCAAAGACTTTCAAATTTCCAAGAAAACGCTGTCCTCTGTGTTCTCTGGATTCGATCCGCGAGCCATCATCTGACCCAATGTAATTCTTTCCATACAAATTTATGCAATCACTTCATGCAGTTTTTTCGTAGTTGTAGCGAAAGTCGTTCATGGGATTTTTTCTGTTATTTACCCCCTCTTCCATGGACCTTGGTCCAATCTTCAAATTTGATCTTCTCATCTAAACTCCTCGGTGGCATCTTTTTAAAGTTTCGTGAAAGTAGATATTTATTTCATTTGGCACCTCTTGCCAAGTATGCAAAAACAAACACACTCACATCCAACTCACCTATCACTTCATCTATTTCTTCCTTTTACTTCCTCTCCTTGCTCTCATTCCCTTTCTCTCCCTCGTCCTCTTGTCCTGGGTGGTCTAATTGTTTTGTCAAGGGTGAACGGATGAAGAGCACCAGTGAGAACGGGAGTGCTGTGACAAACCTCTCCCTCCCCCTTTGTTTCACGACTCCCGCCATTAACCGCCTCCACAACCAACACCTCAAGTCGAATCCTATTAGCGACGAGCGTCATGCATTTGAATGAAGCTTCCTCGGAGGCTTCATCTCGTTGTTATTGTTGGGTCAGAGGTAGTGTTTGTTCGTTTTGGGTAGATATATCGTACTAGTAGTTCATGTTTTTGTTGTAGCAAAGAGTCGACAGCATGTGACGTCACCTGTTGCCGCAGGAAGCGCCAACGTCAAGGACTCGATGAAGTTTCTGCTCATAAATTTAGTGATTTCTCTCTCCCCCACTTTCGTCTTCTCCTGTGTGTGTGTGTTTGGGAGTATGTGTGTTTGAGAGATGTGCTTGCCAAAGTGCGCGTTACTTGCGTGACATGTCCTTGATTTACTGATCCTTTATGGGATCTGGGCTACGGAGAATCCTTCGTTGTGCTCAAAGAAACGAAAAACATTAAAAAAGAACCCATAAAATTCTTCGGAATTCGCGTGGGTTTTGAATCGATGCCTACGGGGGTCATGAGAAAGCAAAAACAACAAAAAACCACATCTCTTACAACATCCAACAACAATGAATATTTGAATAATTGTCACTGTGGAAATTGATTGACCGATTGACACTCTGAGTCCTAAAGTCCTACAAATCACTCCACGCGTTCTCTATTCGCCTCTTCCATTTCGGATATGTCGTTGTTGACAGCGTGGCCTTCAGAAGCGTTCGCAGCTATGTTGTCCATAGTCCGGTGCCAACCCTTCAGTCAATCGACCGCCCACGCTCTACAGTATGTCCACCTGTATCAACTCATCCACCTCTTCCTCCTCATCAACTTCTCCTCCTCATCCTTGTCGTTGTCGGGATTCTCGCCTTTCCCTCCTGTATCGAAGTTGTGTGGGTTGAGCGGAGCCCTTTATGGCACCCTCTAAGAGCCGCGAATGTGCCATGTGGAGAGAATGAGGACTGGGAAAATGGGATGGACGACTGAACTGAACTGGACCCAGTGCTCATCGCCGTGCTCATGTGTATGCATATGATGTCCGGATTGAGGTATGAGGTGAGTTTGTAAAGTGGGCGGTGGTGGTGGAGTCGATACAATGGCGACTACAGGGAATCCCAGCTGTTATCGCGATCATCTGGCCAGCCTTCCACGAGGGCGTCCATTTGGAGTAGTTTTTGTTTTTCTCCTGATATTATTCTTTAATTTTAGTTGCCGTTATTATTATCTATTTTTTGTAGTTTTTGTGTGTATACTATTTGTTGCCATCATTTGGTTTTTGTAGTTATCGAGAACCTTTATGGTGGTTTTTGGTTTTGAAACTCTTATCGTAAACGTGTCTCTAAAACCAACAGAAAGATAAAGAGATAGACGTATTAGAAAATATCAACGACAGGACACGGGAACATGAGGACATTCGAAATACTGGTCTCTTGTGTCATTGCTATTGTTTTTGCCACTATTATTACCAGGGGTCGAAACTATCCGAGCTAAAATCGCATAGTTCTCAGCGGGTTCTTCATAACATCAAGATACGATCTTTCGAAGATCTTGTGTACGCTCTTTCGGGGATCGTATAAACGATCTTCGAAAGAGCGTACACAAGATCTGAAGTTCTCTACCTGAAAGATCGCGACCGCTTCTCGGGTTTGAGAAAAGAAAGACCCAAACCAGAGACAGCAGGGTGAGTCAGGTAGTCAAATATTCAATAATTCTTGATATACAAAAAAATTGGACGATAAACAACTTTGAAACAATATTGCAATCAATATCCATTGAATGGGGATGTATTGCACTATTGGAAGTCCATGGAATATAATAATACAGTTTTGTCAAATAGCTCAAGTTGCATTATCTGTTCCTTCGTCCCAAGTGTCCGTTGAACGGGCATTTAGTGCTCTTCCCATTATATTCACAAAACGCAGGAATAAGTTAAGCCCCGAAAACTTAGAAAATTTATTAATACTTAAGCTTAATACTGATATTGTTGCCTTTTAATTAAAACTCATAAAAACCTAATTGAAAATTATTCACATTCTTCCTTCCTCCAATATCTAAAAATGCACAAAATCCCGTTTTTGAAATCCATCCGAAGCATGAATTAAATAAAAATTTCAAAGTTGTTTATCGTCCAATTTTTTTGTATTTCAAGAATTATTGAATATTTGACTACCTGACTCACCCTGCTGTCTCTGGTTTGGGTCTTTCTTTTCTCAAACCCGAGAAGCGGTCGCGATCTTTCAGGTAGAGAACTTCAGATCTTGATGTTGTGAAGAACCCGCTGAGAACTTTGCGATTTTAGCTCGGATCGTTTCGATTATTACTGTTATTATTTTCTGTGTTATCTCTATGGTTGTTGTCATCACTATTCTTGTTGGTTTTCTTCCCACCATAGTTACTGTCATTGATGATAGTTAAAATATTGGAAATTGAAATGTGACATTTGCAACAACAAAAGCAGTTATAACAACACCAATCACAATGGAAATATATACGATTATAATAAAAACATTAACAATAACTCACATTAAACAAAAATCACAGATTTTATTGTACTTCTATCAGTCTAGTTGAAGTGAACGGGAAATGGAAGGTGGAGAAACTGAGAGGGGAGAGAGTGTGCAAGAAGGAAACAGAAAAAGCGAGATTGTGAAATATAGATAGTGTGGATCGTTTCGCTGTAGCGAAGCCTGCGGGAGACGTCGTGATCCTGTCATGCGGGGATTTTTATGAATTTAATAGAATGTGGTTTATACTTACAGTGGCTCACAGTGAAAATGGTCCACCTGTGACCAAAGACTTTGAAGCGTAAAAAATATAGAAAATCAATAAAAATACTATACAAATTTAATTAATACCTTAAGTTTAGTTTATTTAAAAAATATATACAAAACAAGTTCATTATTTCATTTATATTTCTCAAAAAAATAAATATTCAACAAATAAAGCCAAAAATGACATGAGTCACACTGAAAATGGTCCACCAAAGAAAAGCGGCAATGAATAACGGAACTTTGTAAAAATCGTCTTTTGTTATGTTTCGTTACTTTTCATTTACATGTTTCCTTTTAAAAAATCACACTTTAGATCTATTCATTCAATTTTTTAAGTCGAAATTTCAAGATGGACCACCATACGACGAATGAGTTACGAAAATTAATAATTGAATATTATAAAAATGAAAAAGTCAAAGAGAAATTGCGAAAATTGTTAAGAAATCTCGAACAACAGTTGAGAGCAAAATTCATCGATTTAAAAATGAAAATCGAATAGTTAATAAGCCGAAAAAAAGCTATTCAGCGAACGCCAGGAGAGGTGGATTGTCCACCAAATCAAGGTAAATCCAAAGCTAAGTGTACCAAAACTACGTCAAAAGAAGTCTCTTACCCTCGTCCTTCTCCGCACTCATATTGGTGGGGTTAACGTGGCCTCAAGCTAGGACCACTAAGTAAATCACAGCAAGAAACGATGAATGAAAGAAACGCGAGTTGTCCAAGAGTGAAATTGTTTAGATTTATTACTGAAGATTTTTTTTTTAGAATTAGAGTTGTAGTTATTTTTATAATTTTTCCTGCTATTTATATTGCAATTTCTCTTGTGCCTTTTGTTGGAATTGAGTATTAAAGTATCACTGTACTCTTGGCGCTGTCTTTTTTATCACATACACACAACAACAAAAAATTACCAATGCAAAGTAAAAAAAAGACAAGAGAGAAAGAGACGAAAAATTTTATGAGCTATAGACAGACAAAGAGTGGAAGAGTGAGAAAGAGACAAGTTATGCGGCATAACCACAAAATGTCGGCAAAACTAACAATAAAGACAGAAACAATAACGAGAAATATAACAAGAACTCCGATAGCAAAAAAAATCTGATATGTAAAAACCCGTAAATCGCGCTAGAAGCTAAACGCGTGAAGTTAGACCCCATAAAGTTGCATACATAGATAAGAAGATGAGAAACTCTTGACAGTTGGGTCAAAATCGTGTTCACATACAGTATCCGTGTGTCCACCTCATAAACTTCAAATTATTAGAACTACCAGATGTTTCGACCACAGATTTGGTACATATCGTGGTGAATTCATTAAATTATATTATAATTTTACATGAACAATAATAAAAATATGTTACTGAGTTCGTAACAAAAAAGTTTAAAAAACTATTTCCAATTGTTCACAATAATAAATGTTTGCATTTTTAATATAAATGTAAAAAAATACAATATTTCCTAAAGTTCACCTCTTCTTTTAAAAAAAAGTGGCAATACTGTTGGTGAAAAGAATATCAGCTGTTTATGTATTTCTGTACAATTTCCTAAAAGCGATTTTGTTCAAAAATCTAAAAACTGATACTTCAATTATAATCTAATTGAAAGGTTTAGGGAGTAAGCATGAGTTTAGTAGAGTTTATACTAATTTTTTAAATACTGCTCTTTTCATTCGATTTTAAATAAGTCTGTAGTTCAATCTGTAGAAAATGTGTTGTTTGAGAATTTTTAAAGAACAAGAACAAGAGAGTAGCATGAGGTGAATATCGGGATATTCAACTCAACTTCGGGGTCTTAAACTCAAGTTTCGGGGTCCCGAAGTCATGATTTTCACACATACTACTTTAGGTATTTCACGACCACAGCCATACAAAAACAGAAGTTTCCCATCTTCTTATCTATGGTTGCATAGGAAATATGTCAAAATTTAGATTATTTTAAATTTAAATTATTTTATTAAATTAAACAAAAAATTATAAAAACAAAAAAATGTATTAGAACAAGGAAAATTAAAACAAGAAAAAATAAAAATCATACCAAGTAAAACAACAACTACAAACAATTAGCTATGCAATTAAATGTGGAGCCAGATTTTGCGAACATTGTTTGTTGAAGTTATTACTGTAATTGCTTCGACGAAAGTCAAAAGTTCACTTCATTAATATCTCCCTCTCTTCCCGCACGACCCATTCAATCACCCTTGGGTAGACCAAAGAGAAAAAAACAAGAAATCACATGAAAAAAAAGTCGTCCGAGAAGGAAAACAAAATGGCGTTAATGGATTTGACAAAAATTTAACTCTAGTTACCAATGTAGACTCCTTCTACTCCCCCTTCGCTTGCTTCTCACTCCACCATCTCCTTTCTTCATTCCAGGCAGAAAGTCCTTGGCCAAAAACGATTTAATAATCGTTCGCTTTCGGCACTTCTCTCCCGTCTCCCGACCGGAACAATTAAATCTGTGGGTGGATTCCTTAGAATTCATTAATTCTGCCAATTCTGCACTTTCTTAGCCTTATACTTCTTTTCATTAATTTTCCTTCTTCTGTCTTTCTCTTCTCTTCGTATTCCATTGCATTTATTCTTATCTCATATTAATCTCAACATTTCTCTACAACGTCATCTGACACATGTTGTTGTTGTGATCCTAGTATTTTTGATTATTATTGTCCTTCAGTTCTTAAGAAAAATCCAACAGCAACTTTTCCGATTTCTTCTTTTTCTTCTTCACTCTCTCAAGTTCTCATTCTCTTTTGATTCAACCCTTCCGTTTGCATTGTTTATTCGGATTTCTATTTGGTGTTGTGATTGTTATTTGCTTTTAGTTGTCCTTTTTCTATTGTTGCTGTTCCCGTTTCTATTGTTGTTCCTGTTGAAATTATTGGTGTCATTTTGATGTTCTCACTGATGGTAGAGACCGCGGTTTTAATTAAAAGAGTTTTCAAATAATTCCAGCACCGAAAATTCCAGTCATATCTTCTCATAGGGTCAAGAAGGACGACCAATGTGTGAGACAAACGGATAGACAAGCAGTGGAAGGCGAACATCTGGATGAAAGGTCGTGCAAGCACTTGCTGCACCAACAAATGCTCCTTGTTGGGGACGGATGTCGGAGAAAACGAGACAACGATTGAATTTATCAATATTTATTCTAGCTATAGTGGTATAACGGTGGATAGCAGTGGAATGCGAGAAAAAAGAGGAGCTCGAACTTCGGATCCCGTCGACTGCTGGCGTTCGGGCTATCAAAGGACCACATTCAATCAACCTGCAGTCATAAACGTGAACGTGGCCCACAGATGAATTGACGATTGCGGTGGTTTGGATATATCATGTCTAGTGACGTTCCAATACCGGTATGTAGTCGATGCGAGTAGTCAAAAACAAAATTTCAACTAAAAATCGGTGCAAAAAGAAGTAATCGGGTTTAAAAGTCGGTATAGTCGTACTCGTACTCATTTCACATATACGTACATATACACACGAAAACCTGCACTTTTAGCGCCTCTAGAAACTATAAGCTGACGTGTTTGTGTTTTTAACTAACAGTTAACAGTAAAATATTATATTCAATCAAATATTATGTAGATAATTTTATTTATTTATTTTGTTTGATCCATTCAAAAGTCGAGGAAATCATCCTAGAATTTTTGTAATGTATTTTTCTAATGCATTTTTGTATCAAAATTATAAATAAATAAAATATTTCAATATATTGTCAAGTTAGTCGGTACCGTCAAATTATTTGTAACAATTAGTCGATTCAAAAAATAATCGTTTATCGTGCCATTTAATCGAGTATACGAGTACTTTTACTCGTACTCGGACGAACACTAATCATGTCGTGGCAGGACAAGGACACTCGGCCACACGTCGGGCGGATGAAAATCAAGAGCAGCAGGCGGAATCATCTGATGCTCACGTTTACGATGACCAAATGGGTTCGTGATTATGGGCGAGAAAAGGGAGAAACTGAGAAAAAAGTTGAGGATGAGGATATGATTGAGGCTGAGGACAACGAAACCGAGCCGAATCTCATGTCATTGTGAATTTTCTCCTGAATTGTGCTTGAATGTTCTTGTCGAACATGTGACCAAATTAATGAATGATTACTTATCGAATCAAAATATATTTACAAGAACAGGGATTCAATATGGATTCAAATGGAATCGAATTGAAAGAGTTGAAGGAGTGCAAGGACGCCAGTAGAATTCCATAAAAGACCACCCATCATGAGATATCTGAAGATAGGGAGAAAGAGTGAAAGAAGGAGGATAAGTGTCATTTGAAACTGTTACTGCTTGCAGTGAAATTTGGTTCATGCATGCAAACAATTCATTGAGACTGACACGAAGTAGGGAGAGGAAAGTGATGATTATTTCATGTACGAGATTCTTGCCGAGAGGACATTTTAATGCAACAGCAATAACAATAAGAGTAGGAACTTGAACAACAAAAATAACTAAAACTACAAAAACCACTACATGATCCGATCCCTCCTAACGACTTCAGCAGCATCGTGCATCCTGACTGTCCTGTGTTGCATCCTGTTGGAAATTTCGATGCCGTTGTTGTAGTTCTTTATGACCCAGAAAGTGTCACAAACAACAAAAACAGTAACAAAAACCAAAAAAGCAGTTGAAAGCTTTTGACTTTAACGAGCTTCCTGCGATTTGGGAGAGCTTGGGCAAGGACACAATAATAAACAATTATTTCCTTGATTGAATTAAACTGGGGCAGCTGACGCACTTGTCGTTCTTTTTGATGATCTTCTAGATGATTTTTGACTTTACTTTCTTTCCTATCTTTCCTTTTATAAAGGTTTTGAAAGCTGAAAAATCATAGCGGAAAATTCGCTCCTAAGGATCAAGAGGCAAGAAGGAGGAATATAAAGGAAGATAAAGATGAAGAAGTAAGCGGAGCAGGCGCAGAAGAACAAGAAGAGGCAAAGGAAATAACTCCGTTTGCAGAAGATTTCAAGCACTTGGCGAACTTCAAAAGGATGTGCAAAAGAGATCGTTTGTTCTACCGCCATATGCCACAGTTCGAGGTTCATCTCTCCAGATAGGATTCTGTCTGTCCTACAGTACTCTATCCATACTTCTGAAGTTTCAGTGCATCCTTGCGTCGTTTATTCCGCTTGCGTTTGTGCGTCTCTTTCTCTCGCTCGTTCACTGTGTTAATAATGTCATCCCTTCCGTCCGCGTCTTGGCATTTGTGCGAGAGGAGCTCCTTTGGCATCCTTTGGGGTCGCATCAAAGTTATGAACAGCTTTGTTTGCATTATCTTAATGTTCATTTGGATAAGTTGTGCGTTCTCCTTCTTCCTCTGTCCCTATCGTTGTCCTGCGCATTTACGATCGCATCCTTGTTGTTGCGGCTGTCGTTATTTTGCTTATGTTATGCCTGTTTATGTAGTGAATATTCCTTTTCAGCTCGATAAAACGCCGACCAACGATGACGACAGCAACAAGTTCGCCTTTCTTGGCATCCGGCGTGCAAAGAAGAAGTCTTAATAAGACAAGAGGAGGATAAGAAGGATGACAAAAGGAGGATAAGAGTAGGAAAAAACGAAGGAGGAATTGATCTTATTGATATCTTATTGATAGCAAAATAAGATAGCAAACGTTTTGCATTCCGTTTCCAAGCCTTGATCGTTTCTTCAATTTCTTCTTACGAGTCTTTTTTTTTTCTTTCCTTCTTCCCCTCTCTCACCCTCGACCTTTGTTCTTGATCCTTCATCGTGAATTCACAGTCATTCTTTTGGCTTGAAAAATGTGCATTTTATGGAACTTCTCATTCACTTTCTTTGCATCACCTCCTCTTCCGCTTTATACGTTTAATTTTACGCACTTTGCTTATCACATTTTTTCTTTGGTTTCCTTTCTCATAATCTCATTTCTTCACCCTCTGGCCTCCATCACGATATTCTGCATCATCGTTTCGTCTCTGCAAAGATGCAAAGATTTACGAGGATAGTTCGGTTGGAGTTGATCTGAGGATGACTAAATGCACATTAGCGAAGGATCAGCGGGCAATGGAGAAAAAGTAGATTGAACATCTGGAAGAATAGGAGAGACGATGACACTAGAGGCGATTTTAATGAGAGTGACTCGCAATGAGTCTCAAAGAACATCTGGCTTGAGGTGAAACCAGCTTGCATTCATCTTCCGTTGCTTTGACTGAAGGAACTGAAAGATTTTCGAATGATGTTTTGTGAAAAATAAATGTCCGCAAATCTTTTTGGATACATTCAAACTCTTAACGCAATATCCTTTTTGTCCTACATTGTTCATCTTTTTCGCTTCCTCTACTTCACCTCAATTTTCTTTCGCATGATTCGTTCGTTCGCCGCTAAAAATTAGTGTCAAAGACTTTCAAATTTCCAAGAAAACGCTGTCCTCTGTGTTCTCTGGATTCGATCCGCGAGCCATCATCTGACCCAATGTAATTCTTTCCATACAAATTTATGCAATCACTTCATGCAGTTTTTTCGTAGTTGTAGCGAAAGTCGTTCATGGGATTTTTTCTGTTATTTACCCCCTCTTCCATGGACCTTGGTCCAATCTTCAAATTTGATCTTCTCATCTAAACTCCTCGGTGGCATCTTTTTAAAGTTTCGTGAAAGTAGATATTTATTTCATTTGGCACCTCTTGCCAAGTATGCAAAAACAAACACACTCACATCCAACTCACCTATCACTTCATCTATTTCTTCCTTTTACTTCCTCTCCTTGCTCTCATTCCCTTTCTCTCCCTCGTCCTCTTGTCCTGGGTGGTCCAATTGTTTTGTCAAGGGTGAACGGATGAAGAGCACCAGTGAGAACGGTTGAGAAGAGAGAACTTTGTTTCACGACTCCCGCCATTAACCGCCTCCACAACCAACACCTCAAGTCGAATCCTATTAGCGACGAGCGTCATGCATTTGAATGAAGCTTCCTCGGAGGCTTCATCTCGTTGTTATTGTTGGGTCAGAGGTAGTGTTTGTTCGTTTTGGGTAGATATATCGTACTAGTAGTTCATGTTTTTGTTGTAGCAAAGAGTCGACAGCATGTGACGTCACCTGTTGCCGCAGGAAGCGCCAACGTCAAGGACTCGATGAAGTTTCTGCTCATAAATTTAGTGATTTCTCTCTCCCCCACTTTCGTCTTCTCCTGTGTGTGTGTGTTTGGGAGTATGTGTGTTTGAGAGATGTGCTTGCCAAAGTGCGCGTTACTTGCGTGACATGTCCTTGATTTACTGATCCTTTATGGGATCTGGGCTACGGAGAATCCTTCGTTGTGCTCAAAGAAACGAAAAACATTAAAAAAGAACCCATAAAATTCTTCGGAATTCGCGTGGGTTTTGAATCGATGCCTACGGGGGTCATGAGAAAGCAAAAACAACAAAAAACCACATCTCTTACAACATCCAACAACAATGAATATTTGAATAATTGTGGAAATTGATTTAATTTTCGATGCGATTCGGCTCCGTTTCAATTAAGATTCCCGCAGGGAACGCTAGCGTCGATCTCAATTTTGCTATATCCTCTTTTCGCCATCTCTTTCTCTGGCACTATCGACGTCTTTCTCTCTCACTGTTTCCTTTCAGCGGTCTCGTGTCTTTTTTCCTCAATTTATTTATTTCTTGAACTTTATTCAATCTCTTGTCAGTCCTGAATTTTTGTCTGTTACCTACCTTGCAGTTGACAATGCACTTTGATCGAAACCAGGCCGCACAGTGGGCCTCGTTCGCCATCATGAAGTGATTGAAGAAAAAAAGGAATAAGCGAATGGAAGCAAAATGTAGTTGAGGTTGAGGAGATAAAGTGAAGAAGACGGTGGACGAACACCACGATAATCTGTATCTGATAATTGAAAAATGAAGATGAAGATAAGAGACAAATTTCAGACCGAGTTTCGGGATGGATTTCGTGACGAAGACACGAGGATGAAGCTGCAGACAAACTGGAACGACGAGTCAGCCATAGGAGAATGTACAACCAGAGGCAGAGAGATGGGAAAAACCATCAGATCTGATCCTTGACACTGTCTGGCAGGGACTGGATCCATCTATTCACCCGTCCGGTTCTTCGGTCCTTCCTTTGCACAATTCGTCTCTTCATCTTGAACCCAGGAAGATTTCAGTGTCTGACTTTTATCGTGTGCTGATTATACGTAAGTGCGACAGAGCAAGAAATGCGCTCGACGGAGATGGCGAATGAAACTCCATGGTCCTTCGCCTATATCCGTGCCTGGAGCGATAGCAGAGATGGCGTCGGTAGGTCTGGCTGGCTGTCTGTACATCATTCTGGTTGTGTATCTTCCTCAAAATGTGTGAGAGATTTAATAGGTGTGTGTGCTTGTGTTGAGCTCATGAAAGTGTAATCCATACCAAAGTCGAATGGATTTAGTGCTCGAGCATCTAGGAACAATCGCAAGGGGAGTCAAGAAGTGTGAAGAAGTAGAGTTAGAGTAGAAGGGACAGAATAAGAGAGAGAGATCGCAATCAAGTAGATGGATTCGAGCATCGAAAGTGGCGACGTCGACGCAACCATAAAAAGAGGGAGGGTTGTTGTTATTGCAGTAAAGTTGTTGTGGTAGAATGGTTGTTGTTGTCGAGTGTTGTTATTGTTACTTTGTTGGTGTGACTTTTAACACTCCCCTCACTACACGTTATGCAAATCCTGAGAGTGTTTTCTAGCTTCCGTTCCATTTAAGCTTATTCCTCTTCATGTCCTGATTCAACTCCCGGGGTGTCACTTGATCGTGGAGCTACCGATACATTTTGAGGATATCTCTCTCTTTTTCTTACTCTCTTCCTCAGTTGCTCCTTCAAATGGTTGGCATGTGGAAGTTGGATGGTGTCCGGTACTCGGTTTCGGAAGCGCAATAAAATATTTACGCCCTCCCAACACCTCATGTTAGGACGAGTCAGGACGACTTCTCAAACCGTTCATCCAATTTTCCTGGCTCCTGGTCCTGGCTCCAGTCGGCGACCCTGGTAGAGACTACATTAACATGTGGCTCGGGATTCTCTCGGTGGATGGAGCGAAGCGCTGTCTAATATGCATTTGTCGCGCACACCGTAGCGTACGTGAAGTGAATCCTTCACCGGGGACGATGACGACGAGGAGAGGCGGTGCGAAGTGGCAGATGATGCTGCAGTAGGCGATGGGAGTTGACGGGCATTTAGAGGATGTCTGCCAGTACACGAACCTGTCTCTCCCTCTCTTTCACACATTTCGTTCTCGTCTTTCCCATTTTTCTCTCTGTTTCTTGTTAAGTAGACTGCTCCTTTCGCGTTTCAAGTCAAAAGCAGTAAATGAAGGATATGTGTTTTGCCCTGGAATTCAAATTCCTCCATTGTGGAAAGGAAAATGAAGTAAGAGCGGAAGACGCGAATACTTGCGTTGATGAGTAATTAATTCAATTACTGATCGTTTTCTACACCTCTCACCTGGTGGGCTCCCAACTTCCAAGTTCCAATTTCTCCTTGCATCACCATGCCTCCCATCGTAGCAGCACTAAATGACGAAAGCCATTAATTAACCCGCTTATGCCATGTGTGCAACCAAGCGAAGGAGGCGAAGGTCAAAGAAAAAGGTAGGAGAAATATCAAAGAGAAGAGTTTCAGAGGGCGGATTTAGGGTTCCTGGAAACGTTGAAGAAATCGACTATTTATAAACCGACAGGTAGTTACCCGACTTCGAGATGAGCGAAATGGGTTCATTTCCGGAAAATAAACCAATATTTACCATTAGGCCCAGAGACGTATGACATTTGTCAGGAGCTTAATTTATAGAATTTTCGTAAGCTATTCTTCCACTCAGTTCCGTCCCTAATAATTTCGCAGCCATTAATGCCCACTTCGTCTCTGTCTCAGCAGAAGTCATCTTCGCCACTCGGGTATCGAAATAAATCGCTGATTTCAAACACTTCTAGAAGTAATCGTCAACAATTTGGCGCTCAATTGCTCTTGCCACCAAGAACCCTGCCAAGTACCCTTCAACAACGTCCGCCTCTTCATTCCGAACCCAATCCTCATTCACGCATTAGGCATTCATAAACGGCCGCAATTACATTCTTCGTCGTTGTTCGCGTTGGTTTGCAAGGACGTGGTAGGACTTCAAATAATCTATTTCCCAACAACACCTCAGCATGCCCACAAGAACCGCCTACCATTTCGACCTGTTTCTTCTTCTTCCTCTCCCTCCATGATCCGCCGACAACCCAGGTCTCGAATTCGTTGCAAAATTCAATTATCGCCTAACTCCGTTTCGTGCTTCCGGCGATGACTGACGTCAGACCTGGCGTATTCTTTGGCTTGGGGGTTCCTCGTCGATATGTTGCGGTGTTGTTGAATTTCTTGCTAATGTTGTTGTTGGTAATATTGTTTTAGTGCTAATATTGAAGTCGATGAGTTGTTGTTGCACACCATAAAGTCGACAAATCGGTGATATTGGCAATAAATCGAGTCAATCGACAGAACACCGCGTGCCCGACCTTCGATATCTCAGCCGCCGATGGACGCACTTCGCTTACGAGGCTCTTCCTTTTCACTACCATCTACCCCATCCTAGGGATAAATTACGTTGCTCGTTGGTGCCCTTGGGTTCCAAACTCATTGCGCACTCGTGGCGTCGGAAATTTTAATTTGTTGTGCTGTGAAACGGAATTGGTATAGTTGATGTTGATTTCGTTGTTGTTGTGTATGGTGTTGTTGGAGGGATGTTATTGTTGTTAATGTTGCTATTGTTGTTATTGTTATTAATTCTTGTTACAACTGCCATTCTCCCTTTGCAAAAAGTCATCGCTTGGTGCGATTGCGATTTATTGCGGTTTCCTGCGACGACTTTTACCCTACCTCAGTTTTTTCCTTGCATTCGCTTTTTATCACTCTCCTGCTCTCACTCCTCCTCTCTTTCTCGTACCCACGTCTGGCGTTACTGTTGTTGTTATAAATATTGTTATTGTACACGTTAATTGCATCATATTTTATGTTGTTGTAGTTTTTTGTTTTGTTTCTTTTTGCATTTACTGACTTTAATGAATAATTTAAATGGTGCAAATTAAGGATCCACCACTCTCTCTTTCTCTCTCTCATACTGTCTGTCTGTCGAAGTCGTTATCCCTATTCGCCGGTGTTTTTAAAGCCTCACACCCACAACTCTCGCACACACACCCACTATTTCCCTCCGCTCGCACTTAATTTACTATCCCGCCAGGTGAGAAAATTCATGATAATGGCGCTTGGTGCCCAAGGACGACCGACAATGATGACGAAAGTCCAAAACCAACAACAAAGTAGATGATGAACATGACCTTCAGTAGCAGCAGGAAGAAGTTGGTTGAAGGTGGATGAGAAAGAGGAGGAGGGCGTCAAAGGGTCCCATAAAAGTTGCGAAGGACCGAGTTTATGTTGATTGATGACACGCTGAATTTAAAGATGCAAATGATAGCGACGACGATAGAGCAAGGCGGACAGATACAGAGCAGGAGAGAGTCAAAGAGCGAGATGGAGAACGTGGGACAGGAACCACAAGCTGGTTGCAGAATAACCGAATTACGAAACCATGCTCGGTCGATAGAGGCCACAGACGAGAATGTATGAACGCATCCGCATCTGGTAGTCCTGGGAGAGAAAGAGAGAATAGAATTAAGAGAGAGACAGACTTTCAGAAACATGAATAACAATCAATAGAGCGAACGAGGAAGAGTAAAAACGACAAGTAATGAAATATAGAAGGAAGAGTGAAAACTTCACCGTAAACAAGAATGAAATAGTGTGAGCCAAAAAGTATAAGACAGGAAATATTCTCTCATTAGAGGAAGAGAGATGTAGATAGTTTTGAAGACAGAGAAAAAGATCAGAAATATATTAGTAGAAGAAGGTCGAGATCTGGGGCATGGAAGAGTGATCCATCGTGCTAGTTACCCTTTCGACCTTCTCCTCCTCAATACTATCAACATCTCGTCGTCCATCGCTTCTTGTCGTCCTTCTGGGTATTTATCCTTTGCTGTTTCGTTCCACCCTTCATCCCTTGATTCCAGCCCAGGCTTATTTACCAGATGCAACTATCAAAAACTCATTAGTTGTTGCTGTTGTGGTTATGAATGACTTCCAGGAAATTGTTGTTGGAAAGAGTTCAACTGCAAGAAGGGGTTACGATGAGAGCAAGTGAAGGAAAATTGGGAAGGGAGAGAAAGCGGTTTCTTCCCAACGTTACAAGAGGTTTCCAACGATGGATGAAATCCAGTGGAGGAGAACGACTCAGAGCCACTTTGACGGAGCTACGAGGGAATCAGTAGGAGAGATGGAGAGAATTCAGCACGAGGTCGAGCAAGACTTGAGGAACTTGATCGAGAGAGAAAGAAGTATTGGGCGAGTAAGCGAGATGGATACAGATGATTATGGGATGGGATGTCGGGACCCAGGGAGGTCAGGGAATGAGGTACGAAATTGTCATTTAACTTAGTTACTTGTGGCAGCACCGATGAGGCAATCAGTGTCATCTTAAACGAGTATGAGCCAGCAGCCAGCGATGAAGATGTTATGTTTGTTGTTTTACTTTCGGTGTTGTTATTGGTTTTGTTGTTATTCTATTCATGTTGTAGTTTTGTTTCTTGTGATGTTGTTGTTGTTTAGTTTAATGTTGTTAATCCTGATAGATAAGCAGCCATATTGAGGTTAATTTATTTGAGATCTAAATTTTTCACTCAACTTTCGCCTTGCTTTTCTCGCATTGTCCTTTACCGATGTCTGTTTTTCCATCGTCTATTTCTCATCTCTTTTTTTCACCATAATCAATTTTGTTCATGTGCGG
>JAFDUT010000195.1:0-41644 GCA_017309665.1 Coelopa frigida
TCTTTCTTCTTAAATACATTCAACGGCCGTTCAGTTATTCCAATAAAGCTTCCAGAGTCTTCATCGGCAGAGTGAATTGTGGCTATGTTTGATGAGATTTCCTCATTGATATTGCATTCTTGGATTTTAATACGAGACAGAGCATCTGCCACATGGTTTTCCTTTCCTGGACTTTACTTTACATCAAAATCGTACTCATTAAGCCTGATCTTCCACCTTTGCAATTTGGCATTGGGCTCCTTAAGGTTATGTAGCCACTGCAATGGTCTGTGATCACTATTTATTAAAAATTTCCTACCATATATGTATGGCCTAAAGTATTTTGTGGCATATACCATAGCTAAAAGCTCTCTCTCAGTTGCTGAGTAGTGCAGCTCATATTCAGTGTGAGTTCAGTTCAGAGTGTGCGACTAGCGAAGCAAATATGATGCCCTTGTTGGCTTAATACTGCCCCTAAAGCCACATTTGACGCATCCATAGTCAATATAAATGGCTTTTCATAGTCGGGGTACGCCAAAATTTGATCGTTTGTTATTAAAAGTTTTATAGTATTTACAGTTTCCAAATATTCCTTATCAGAACTATTTATCTTATTACACTTTTTTAGACAGTTGGTCAAAGGTTTGGTAATTTTTGCGAAATTTTTAATAAATTTACGGTAGAATCCCGCCAAACCTAAGAACTGTTTTATTTCTTTTTCAGTTTTAGGAATTGGATAATTTAAAATAGCTTTAATCTTATTAGGATTGCGCTTAATACCTGTTGGTGTAATAACGTGACCAAGGAATTCAGTTTCCAGCTTTAGAAATTCACTCTTATTGAGTTGAATTTTTAAATTTGCTTCAGCTAATTTTTAGAAAACTCTATCGAGCGATTCGATATGTTCCTGGAGTGATGTGCTAAATATTACGATATCATCTAAATAGACCATACAATCCTTTCCTATTAAACCATCCAAGACTGTATTCATGAGCCTCTGGAATGTAGCTGGGGCGTTTTTAAGCCCGAATGGCATTCTTAAAAACTCAAAATAGCCATTTTGGGTGGAAAAGGCAGTCTTTTGTCTATCTAAAGGGTCCATTTCGATCTGATGGAAACCTTGTGCCAAATCGATGGTCGAAAAATACATACACCTACCTACCTAAATGGTCAAGTGAACATATTTTCTTTTACATTGTTATTTATATTCAACTCTGTGAGTAGGTTATCAAAGCAGTCAACTCTAGAATTATTATTAAACAACTCATACGAGATTCCATTTAAATTGATAATTTTGTTCTCTAAATCAATTTTACAATTAAGTTGTTGCAATGTACCGAAGCCTATCAGTCCATCATAATTATCAGAAAAGTTATACACAAAAAACGTTAATTTATGGTCGCAGCTAGTGACTTCTTGTATTTTGTCTAGCATTACCTTTCCAGTAGCTGTTGCTAATATTATTGGTTTAACGGTAATAATTTTGTTATTTATTATTTTAGGGTTTATTAGGCTAACCGACGATCCCGTGTCTATCAAAAAATTTAGAGTTTTATTATTAATTTTTAATTCGATAGTGGGTAGTCCTCCGAGGCTTCTAATTGAAAATTTGATGGCTTTTGTTCCATTGGCTCAGGAGGTCCATAACGTCTTATTCTAGACTGGTTTGAATTAACTGCATTTTGTCTTCTAATTTGCTGTGAATTTGGTACTTGTCCATTGGTTTGGTTTCTGTTGTTATAATTTGGTGTATTAAATGGAGGATTATAATTAAATTGGGGACTGGGTTGTGGGAAATTATTATTTGTCCAGTTCGGAATTGGTTTGTTAAAATGATTAAATGACAATTTATTTCTTTGCAAATTGTTGGAAATAGGGTGTTGCGAAAACTGGTTCCTATTTGGTATTGAAAAGTGTTCATTCATTGTTGGTTGTTCTATTATTATTCGGATAATTTAAAATGTTTGCAAATGAGCTATTTTTATCATTTTGTCTACTTTTGATTATCTTTTTCTCATCATCAAAAACATTATTTTCTTTTAAAACTTTAATAGCATTTTTAATGTCAGTAACTAGATTTGCATTAACTAATGCTGTCAAATGATTTGGCAGCTCTGCCTTTAATGTCTTCGAACTTATTTGGTCTAACTCTTTGTACAAAAATGTTTTAGTTGTAATATTTTCATTTTTAAGTTTAATACAGTCCTTCACTCTAGAAACTTCGGTATTTATCTCTTCACATAAAAGCCTTACACTATTCTTAAATTTAATGTTACTTATTTCTATAATTAGAGTATAAACAGGGGTATGTTCGCCGAACTCATCTATCAATAATTGCCTCAGCGTTGTCCATTCTGACGGTTGCTCTCTTCTTACGACGTCTAGGGCGGGACCCCGTAATGTTCGTAGAACACAGTTGAAATAGAATGCTCTCTCCTCTTGAGGTGCCGTCGTTCTTGGAATAATTGCATCAATACAATCGATGAATAACGCCAAATAATTTGAATCGCCGTCGAATGTCTGAATTAGTTTAATGTTTTCCATGACAACTTCTCTTTTTTCTTTAGCTTCAGCCATATTATGTTCTGTCTTTATATTTAATAACTTCAAGTTTTTACTTATAATATCTAATTCTTTTTCCATTAATGTTAAATTGTGTACATTGAATTTTTACATTAGTTTTGATTGTTTTTTATTTATTCACTTCGGATTTATATTTTTGTTTTATCGTTTTGCCTTCAAAGACTTTGTATTCATTGTCTTCTATATTTTTCCATTAAGCTTGTACCGTTTCACTGTTGAAATTGGTTTTTGTTGTTGTTGCTGTCGCTCTCGAATTATGATTATCTTATTCTCTTATTTTTCCCGGTTTCTTCTCTCGTAACACCGTGTTGTTGCTATATGCCGCTAACTAATTTCTCGTCAAGTAATGAAACGAATGTGACTGTACTTTTGTAAACTGCAAAACACCAGAAATGCACTAACTTTATTAAATTATTAATATATTTTGTTTTTTGTTTTGAAGCCACTTCTAGATTTGTTGTTTGATTATTTATAACATTCATTTATTGATTGATTCGTTTTGGGATCTTTTACACAGATCCTACCGACTGCGCCAGTAGAAGTTTTATTATTAATCTCTAATTTTATTATTTTAAAGTTTTACAATTATTCGATTTACAAATCTTCACTTAAAGCTTAAGCGTCCAAAATCCAACTGACTATACTCTTCTTTTACTTAAATAAACTAACTGCAGCTCGCAGCATTCTTAGAACTCTTATACGATTTAGTATAAGAGCAAATGAAGTGTATGCGGCTTGAGAAGAGTGGGACTATGTATAAGTATGTATAAGAAAATGAATAAAACTAAAAAATTCGGACTACACTATAAATTCGGAGAACAGTCATTTCATATAGCATGTGCTCTAAGTGTGCTATGTAAAGACACCTGATCCTGCAGTTAATGTAATCAGACACAGCAGCGTAAAAAACGAACAAAGAAACTCAAAGACGTTAACGACGATTTCATGAAACCGAATTAAGCGATTTCGTCACAGTTATCTCAAGATTTTTTAAATCAACCTCCAACCGTTTGGGATGAGCTCGAACTCTACAAAGAAGCTGTATAAATAGTCCAGAAGTTGAGAGTGGTGAACGATACGACAGAAAGATGAGTGAATATGGTCCAAGACTAAAACGAGAGTCTCTACCGGAATGAAGAGGAGTTTCAAGATTTATTATTAGTCATCGTCAATTACAAGAAACAATTTTCAACAAGCGAGAAGAACCAAATGGTCTAACTTTTATATAACTTTTTGGTATATCTTTCATAGCATCAATAGCAGTATTTAATACATGAAATCCCATTTTGATAAGTTTTTTGTATGGGGACACCCAGAAGGGGGGCAGATAGAGGGGTAGTATGTATGGGTGAAATGTCGGGGGTTGGAAAAAAAAACCTGGTTATACATTTGACTCCTCTACGAGTCATGCCGGGGGTTTTTTTCTAGATTTTTATTAATATTTGGTGGATATTTGTATGGAGACCCCCAGAAGGGGAGCAGATAGGGGGTAGATATGTATGGGTGAAATGTTGGGGGTAATAAAATAATAGGACCTCGTAATACAATTTAGCTCCGTAGGACTAACTCCTGGATAGTTAGAGTGAGTTTTTTCAATGTATGAAAAATTAGCATTTTGTATGGGGACCTCCAGAAGGGATAGGGACAGATAGGGGGTCAGTATGTATGGGTGAAATATTGGGAGTTGAAAAATAATAGGACCTGGTAATACATTTGACCCCTCTACGAGTCTTCCCGGAGAAACTATGAACGATTTATGTGAAAAGTTTCCAAAATTGGACCACTTTGGGGCCGATGCGCTACGTTTTACCCCCATCGGATCAGGGAAAAAAATTTGGCTCAATCATATTTTTACCGAACCTAACCAAATTTGAAAGTGCAAGCTATCAATATCTAAATAACGCGCACTAAAATCAGGCTAAAGACACATATATGTAGACTGGGCCTACTCAGGCCCAGTAGGTAACTTTCGATGTTGACACAGTAAAAACAAAATTTTCTTCTACCAACTAAACCCGATTGACTTTTTTCTGTACTCAGGAAGCATAGCGGCAAGAAGTCATGGAATATCAGATCGATTAATAAAGAAACAAAAAAAAATATTCATGTTTAAACTCAAAATGGGCCTCATCAGGCCCAGTTGCCCATCCTAGGGTTAATGTATATACATATGTGGTACAAACGTATGTTATTGTTATTTAATTAACATTATGTTCACAACATTCTGTTTAACAAAATTAAATATTTTGAAATTACAGACATGTTTAAAATTAATCAATAATAAGGAATATCACAAAATAAGGAATTGTCAAAATGACAAAATGGTTTTTCTAGGTATACGAAAATTCCCATTCTGATATCTCCCATTTCCTTTTTTACTAATACAATTGGCGAGACAAATTCTGACTCACTTTATCTGATGTATCCCTTTTCCAAATAATCGTCCAATAATTTTTGCAACTCATCAATGGGCAATGAAATTATTTCACATATTCTAAAATTAATTTCATTTCATATTTTGTCGCCGGTTCAGGTTATACATAACATTCGTAAAAAAGTCTTAATAATTTATTTTTTGTTGCTACACACATATTTGTATCGAAATTTAGATCAAAATTATTCTTACAATCATTATCACATTCAACTCTCAAAATTATCATCCATTATATCATTAGATTTTACATTTTCATAAAAACTTAGAGGTTCTGACCCTGTTTTACATTGTCAAATTTAAAATTATATTCACTATTATTTTCGCAATCATTGTAGCAATCGTTTTTGCAATCATTGTTGCAATCGTTTGCGCAATCATTTTCGCAATTGTTTTAACATACTGGAAGTGACAGAATTTCAGAATTGCTCTTATCGTCAGCGCCTGACCTTGTGCTTTTGTAAAAACAATCGCTTGTTTAAAGTTCTGATACTAACTTATACTTACAAGACTTTAGAAAATTTCTACCTCACCTCACCCATCGGCAACCACAAATAAATTCAATTTAACTTTTTTATTATTGAAAAGAAGATATTTAATTTACTCTTATTAATACCATAAAATATTTTATTGAAAGAAAAAGAATTAAATTCCAAATAATCAGCCAGTAACGACTTCTGAATAAATGATATTGGGTTTATGAGGCACTGCGAATAATAACAATATTAAATGCGCATTATGTGGTGAAAAACATACAGCTAAATATAAGGGCTGCATGCACTACAAATAAATCGCTTCCCAGCACTACGCAAAAAATCAGAACAAACAATTGAAAACGAACAACTAACTACGACAAGCATTATAAAACCCACAAAAAATAGCTCAATAAGGCCAAACCTATCATATGCCCAAGCATCCCCTACCAATACGTCAACAACTTCGAACGACCATCCTCAAAACACTAGCCTTTCTGAACTTAAAGAAATGATGAAAACACTTATAACACAGATGTCTAAAATGATGAGCACCATTACAATGCTGGTGACAAAACTGAATGGAAATGGAATGCAACCTGATTCGACCTGAATCTAAAAATACCACTATGGAATGCTAACGGACTCGCCCAGCATATACTGGAGCTGAAATCTTTATTTACAACAACCAAATTGACATCATGCTCATATCTGAGACTCACTTCACTAATAAAACCTTCGTAAAAATACCTAACTACAATATCTACTATACTAATCATCCTGACAACAAAGCTCATGGTGGAACCGCAATTATAATTAACCAAAATATTAAATGTATAGAACTAGACAAATAGTATAAATATCTGACGGGAGTGGACACATATCATAATCCGCAACATACTGCCCACCTAAACACAACAATACCACATTGAAATATTCGGACTTTCTACGTACGCTAGGCAAACGCTTCATTGAGGAGACTTTAACGCAAAAAACTCAACTTGGGGCTCAAGAATGACAAATAAAAAGGGAAAACATTTACTAGACTCAATAAAAGTATACAAATGTACCAGACTTAATTGACTTCTTCATAATAAAAAATATAAGACAAGATTATCAAGATCAACAATTAAATCAGATTTTGAATTATCATCTGACCACTCGCCAATTACCCTCATATATCGAAATACTCTGACACCCACATCTATAAACAGGAAAATCTATAATAATAAAACTAACTGGGACTCTTTTTGTGCAATACTACAGCTTAATTTAGATTTATGCGTTTCACTAAAAACCGGCAGTTGACAGTGCGATTGCATACCTAAGTGATAACCTAGTCATCGCTGTTGAAAGATCGACACCACCAATCAAGTACAGCACTAATACATATCATATATCACAACACATAAAAGATAAAATTAAAACTAAAAGAAGACTAAGAAAGCTATGGCAAACTACCGGAAATGACGGACGTCCCCAGAGTACCGAACGCAATAAAAAGAGTGACATTAAACGAAATTAAAAATAAGATAAAATCAGACATTGACATAAAGAAATCACCGGGTTATGAACAAATCAGGATGACCAACAGGAAAAATATTAAAAGAACTCCCAGGCAATGCTCTCGCATATATTAGAAATATATATAACGCCGTGAACGTCACGAAGCACTACCCTCAGTATAGAAGGTAGCAGAAATAATGCCAATACCAAAGCCGCTCAAGAACCCTACAAAAGCTAGCTCATACAGACCGATAAGCCTCTTACCAATTCTATCCAAGCTCTTTGAAAACATTTTCTTTGACCGACTTGAACCTATCTTGACGCAAAGAAATCTAATACTCAGTCACCAGTTCGGCTTTAGACGACGACACTCCACTATCCAACAAATACATCGAGTAATAAATAAGATTAATACTGATATTGATAACAAAAACATCTGCGTAGCAGTATATCTTAACGTTGCAAAAGCCTTCGACAGTGTATGGCACAAAGGACTCTTACACAAACTATCCAACAAGTACATCGAGTAATAAATAAGATTAATACTGATATTGATAACAAAAACATCTGCGTAGCAGTATATCTTAACGTTGCAAAAGCCTTCGACAGTGTATGGCACAAAGGACTCTTACACAAACTAAAACAGCAAATACCACTTGACTACTATCTCCTCCTTAAAAGCTATATAAACGACAGATATTTCTATGTTAAATACAAAAACGAGTGCTCTGAAATGCAGGAAATGGAAGCAGGAGTGCCACAAGGCAGTGTACTAGGACCAATAATATATGTGTTATACACTTCAGACATACTAGTACCAACAAGAAATGACTATATGATAGCAACTTTTGCAGATGATACTGTAATGCTTTCTTCACATAAAAACATCGACAGCAGCACTACAAGACATTCTAAACCACACACTAGAATGGTTCAATACCTGGGGTATCCAAATAAATACTGAAAAAACAGTGCAAGTACTTTACACAAACAGAAGACACGAACCAAAATACTTGACAATAAATCACGAAAATATTAAAATTGATACAAAAGCAAAATACCTTGGAATGACTATAGATTCTAAGCTGACGTGGAAAAGCCATATAGTACAAAAGCGAAACGAAGTGAAGAGCAGACTCAGACAACTTAATTGGCTCCTAGGACAACAATCGAAACTCTCTCTTTAAAATATAGTTCTAATATACAAACAATAATAGCGCCAATATAGAAATATGGCATAGAAATATGGGGCACGGCGAGTAAGACGAACATTCAGACAATGCAAAGAGTGCAATTCAAAATTCTCCGAACAACTACTAACGCTGATCTACATACAGACTTACAAGCTGACACAATAGAAGACACCATAAGAAAACGCAGCACAATCCATATGCAGTGTCTCCACGGACACACAAACAACGAGATAAGAAACCTCCCCTTGATAGAGATACAACACAAATGGCTGAAGAAACGCACACCAACTGATCTACTAACCCGGAACTTCTAAATAAATTTTAAAACATTCAAACATCCACAAAATTTGTAAATAATATGTAATATAAATATTGATTTCAATTACTAGATATAGGTGTAATTAACATAGGAAATAAAAAAAAAAATTGAATGACATAATCTTCAGAGACAAAAACCCACCCGTACTGTACCTAGAAAATTCGTATGAAATTAATGCTCTCCGAGAGTTGTCGATAACAACATGGACTATTTAAACTGCTGAAGTTCACTATCTTGGCCACGAAAAGCTCCCTATTAATCCTTTCGTTAACATCCATTCTCGTTCATTAATAGTTTTTATATTTTCCTATTTCAGAATAATTTCGAAAATAATTTTCAAATGTCACTTTTGTCAGTTTAACTGGGAGTGAACAACAGCACCTGCTGTTGTTGTTTTTCAGGCTAGTAATGGCTGTTAAGACTTCGTTATAGTCGGGCGGCGGTATATCTACGCCATCGTCAGCAACCGGCGGATCCGGTTCTTCTTCTCCACCGGCGGGCTTCTTTCCGTCGTCGCAATTGAGATGGTCACCTGTCACCAGATTTCCATTTTCGACCTTGCAAGCAGAGACCTGCGAAACTGACACAAGACACTGCGCACATCTCACTCCAAGAGAACAGGAGTGAGAGCCAGGAGGCGTAGGCCTCGAATGCCCGTTGTGATTGCAGCTTTCCGACGTCGAGCTTTCGCTGTGTTTGGGCTGCGACATGGTAATGGTCCGAGTAGATGTTGGCGCTTCGGATAGAGCGTACATCCAGAACACTGGAAGCATGCCTTCCGTTAAACACAACGTGATCAATTTGGTTGGGTTCTATGTCTTGATCCATGTGGCTTTGTGTATTTTCTTACGCTGGAATCTGGCGCTGCTAACTACCCTGTAATTGGGTGCGGCGAAGTTGATTAGCCTTATTCCATTATCGGAAGTCTCGTCGTGAAGGCTAAATTTCCCGACTGTTGGCCCAAAGTCCCCTTTCCTGCTCACCTTGACGTTGAAGTCGCCAATCACACAACATTTGTTATTTTGGCAAGCAGAGACCTGCGAAACTGACACAAGACACTGCGCACATCTCACTCCAAGAGAACAGGAAGTGATTGCAGCTGCCGACGTGGAGCTTGCGCTTGGTTTGGGCTGCGACATGGTAATGGTCGATTATAATGTTGCGCTTCGGATAGTAGAGTAACATCCAGACACTGGAGCATGCCTCTGTCAACACAAAGTGATCAATTTGGTTTGGTTCTATTCTTGATCCATGTGGCCTGTGTGTATTTTCTTATGCTGGAGTCTTGGCGCTGCGAACTACCCTGTATTGGGTGCGGCGAGTTATTAGCCTATCCTTAGCGGATTCCCTCGTCGTGAAGGCTAAATTTCCCGACTGTTGGCCCAAAGTCCCCTTTCCTGCTCACCTTGACGTTGAAGTCGCCAATCACACAACATTTGTTATTTTGGCCCCTGTAGTGAGAATGGTTATGGTTATGGTGAGAATGGTTATGCATACTGAACTTACTCTTAAGCAGGATACATACATTTATTCCTGCTACTTTAATGACTGTGATTTGTTAATGATCAACGCAACGCACACCATAAGTGAAAACTATTGCCGTTTAAACTCGAATGAGTAATCTATAGATATTAGTAGTATTCATGGTATGAAAACCATGGCTATGAATATCGTCACTTGCAATCTCCTTTGGGAGACTAAAGTTCCGCAGAAACATAATAGGGATATGAGGCAAATGGGGAAGCAAATGTGGTTCGGAGCAAATTTTTACTTCACAACAAAATACATTTGAGGCAAAGTTATTACGAGAAGAAAATGTACTCCTCCGAAACCCTTGAGTTAACACAATTTGCTCTCAATAGAATTTGCTTTTTTTAAAGAAGCCCTGCTGTCAATCGTGAAATTATTTATTTTTATTGTTTCGAATTGACAATGTAGAAAAATTTAAATGTATGAATATGTCCAGTACGTGACAAATGCAAGATATTTTCAAGGTTCTACATAGTCAATAGTGAAATTTTTACAATAGCTAACTGGCTGCAACAACTATATTAACTAAATCGAACAAGACACTGCGCACATCTCACTCCAAGAGAACAGGAGTGATTGCAGCTTTCCGACGTCGAGCTTTCGCTGTGTTTGGGCTGCGACATGGTAATGGTCCGAGTAGATGTTGGCGCTTCGGATAGAGAGTACATCCAGAACACTGGAAGCATGCCTTCTGTCAAACACAACGTGATCAATTTGGTTTGGTTCTATGTCTTGATCCATGTGGCTTTGTGTATTTTCTTATGCTGGAATCTGGCGCTGCTAACTACCCTGTAATTGGGTGCGGCGAAGTTGATTAGCCTTATTCCATTATCGGAAGTCTCGTCGTGAAGGCTAAATTTCCCGACTGTTGGCCCAAAGTCCCCTTTCCTGCTCACCTTGACGTTGAAGTCGCCAATCACATTTTTCACATCGTGGTGGGGGCGTTCGTAGAATAACTCCTTGTTCTCATCTACCTTCTCCTCCGTCGGAGCGTGTGCACAAATTAGGCTGATATGGTGATATTTAGCCTTGATGCTGATTGTGGCAAGCCGTTCATCCACTGGGATGAACTTGGAGACTTGGTGGCGTAGTCTCTTCCCAACCACAAATTCGACACCAAATTGGTTCTTCGTCGCATGGCAGCTGTAGTAAACATCACAGGATTTCTGTTTAGAGAAACCTTGTCCCATCCATCGCATTTCCTGTAGAGCGGTGATTCAGCTAGCGATTCCGACATTATTATTATATCATATAAATGAAATGGAGGTCTCGAGGAATAGAGTCCCCAAAACCTGAAAGGTTTGCGTAACATTTCGGAGTCCAAAAGAAATTTAGAAAATGAGATATCAAATGTTATACATTTTTAAGATCTTTCGATATATGCAATAATTTAACCCTATCGGTTACAAAAAATTTGATTTTCTCCCTGAAGAAGAAGGGGTCAAAGGTCATCGACATATATTAAGAAAACATAGTTACACTTTACTACCTTTCCAACGATGGTATATCAAATACCAGTTATTTTGGTTTGAAAATTTTTAGTGTCCTGAAATTCTACCAAGGTAAGCGTTCGTATGAGGGTCAAACTTTTACAACTTTTTTTTTCGACCCGCCCTAGTATGTATCACGCATACATAAAGGAAAACGATCAGGAACAATGTGAGCATTTTGTTTCCTGTAATCCTTGCATCCACGACAGCCACCAGTCTTTTTTGCCACCATGTGAAGTATGCTTGTCCAGTGACTCTTGGATGGTTGACATACTCCATTCTGCGTGAATCTCCGCACTTGCAGCCGCAAGCTTCTCTCCATCGAGGCGACGTGGCCGATTTGCGACCGGTGCACCTGTTGTTTTAGTCCAATGGAATACTGTTGAGTTCTTCGTTGTATTTTGTTTCAACAAGAGTTGTGACATCAATGAAGTCTTTTGGTGTAGATTATAATCAGATGCAGATGTTGAAATGACAATATAATTTAACGCCCTTGGTCGCACGTGTGGTGATGTTAATCAAACAGGAATTTTTTGAATCAATGAGAATATTGAAGTGTCCAAGAAAATCAGCGCATTGTTAAATTGGCAACGAAGAACAACCTTGTATAAGTTGTCATCGCCGAAAGTTTCAATCTCGCTTTGAATAGCAGTGAAAAACAATAATGGTGCATTTTATTCAAACGTTTCATTCGTTGTGATTGATGTTTACTTAACCCTCTGTTATATATGGGTAATATCGGTTAGACACAACATTTGTTATTTTGGCCCCTGTAGTGAGAATGGTTATGGTTATGGTGAGAATGGTTATGCATACTGAACTTACTCTTAAGCAGGATACATACATTTATTCCTGCTACTTTAATGACTGTGATTTGTTAATGATCAACGCAACGCACACCATAAGTGAAAACTATTGCCGTTTAAACTCGAATGAGTAATCTATAGATATTAGTAGTATTCATGGTATGAAAACCATGGCTATGAATATCGTCACTTGCAATCTCCTTTGGGAGACTAAAGTTCCGCAGAAACATAATAGGGATATGAGGCAAATGGGGAAGCAAATGTGGTTCGGAGCAAATTTTTACTTCACAACAAAATACATTTGAGGCAAAGTTATTACGAGAAGAAAATGTACTCCTCCGAAACCCTTGAGTTAACACAATTTGCTCTCAATAGAATTTGCTTTTTTTAAAGAAGCCCTGCTGTCAATCGCGAAATTATTTATTTTTATTGTTTCGAATTGACAATGTAGAAAAATTTAAATGTATGAATATGTCCAGTACGTGACAAATGCAAGATATTTTCAAGGTTCTACATAGTCAATAGTGAAATTTTTACAATAGCTAACTGGCTGCAACAACTATATTAACTAAATCGAACAAGACACTGCGCACATCTCACTCCAAGAGAACAGGAGTGATTGCAGCTTTCCGACGTCGAGCTTTCGCTGTGTTTGGGCTGCGACATGGTAATGGTCCGAGTAGATGTTGGCGCTTCGGATAGAGAGTACATCCAGAACACTGGAAGCATGCCTTCTGTCAAACACAACGTGATCAATTTGGTTTGGTTCTATGTCTTGATCCATGTGGCTTTGTGTATTTTCTTATGCTGGAATCTGGCGCTGCTAACTACTCTGTAATTGGGTGCGGCGAAGTTGATTAGCCTTATTCCATTATCGGAAGTCTCGTCGTGAAGGCTAAATTTCCCGACTGTTGGCCCAAAGTCCCCTTTCCTGCTCACCTTGACGTTGAAGTCGCCAATCACATTTTTCACATCGTGGTGGGGGCGTTCGTAGAATAACTCCTTGTTCTCATCTACCTTCTCCTCCGTCAGAGCGTGTACACAAATTAGGCTGATGTGGTGATATTTAGCCTTGATGCTGATTGTGGCAAGCCTTTCATCCACTGGGATGAACTTGGAGACTTGGTGGCGTAGTCTCTTCCCAACCACAAATTCGACACCAAATTGGTTCTTCGTCGCATGGCAGCTGTGTAAACATCACAGGATTGCTGTTTAGAGAAACCTTGTCCCATCCATCGCATTTCCTGTAAAGCGGTGATTCAGCTAGCGATTCGGACATTATTATTATATCATATAAATAAAATGGAGGTCTCGAGGAATAGAGTCCCCAAAACCTGAAAGGTTTGCGTAACATTTCGGAGTCCAAAAGAAATTTAGAAAATGAGATATCAAATGTTAAACATTTTTGAGATCTTTCGATATATGCAATAATTTAACCCTATCGGTTACAAAAAATTGGATTTTCTCCCTGAAGAAGAAGGGGTCAAAGGTCATCGACATATATTAAAAAAACATAGTTACACTTTACTACCTTTCCAACGAAGGTATATCAAATACCAGTTATTTTGGCGGTTTTTGATGTGAAAATTTTTAGTGTCCTGAAATTCTACCAAGGTAAGCGTTCGTATGAGGGTCAAACTTTTACAACTTTTTTTTCGACCCGCCCTAGTATGTATCACGCATACATAAAGGAAAACGATCAGGAACAATGTGAGCATTTTATTTCCTGTAATCCTTGCATCCACGACAGCCACCAGTCTTTTTTGCCACCATGTGAAGTATGCTTGTCCAGTGACTCTTGGATGGTTGACATACTCCCTTCTGCATCAATCTCCGCACTTGCAGCCGCAAGCTTCTCTCCATCGAGGTGACGTGGCCGATTTGCGACCGGTGCACCTGTTGTTTTAGTCCAATGGAATACTGGACCTGTTATATTGGCCCCTGTAGTGAGAATGGTTATGGTTATGGTGAGAATGGTTATGCATACTGAACTTACTCTTAAGCAGGATACATGCATTTATTCCTGCTACTTTAATGACTGTGATTTGTTAATGATCAACGCAACGCACACCATAAGTGGAAACTATTGCCGTTTAAACTCGAATGAGTAATCTATAGATATTAGTAGTATTCATGGTATGAAAACCATGGCTATGAATATCGTCACTTGCAATCTCCTTTGGGAGACTAAAGTTCCGCAGAAACATAATAGGGATATGAGGCAAATGGGGAAGCAAATGTGGTTCGGAGCAAATTTTTACTTCACAACAAAATACATTTGAGGCAAAGTTATTACGAGAAGAAAATGTACTCCTCCGAAACCCTTGAGTTAACACAATTTGCTCTCAATAGAATTTGCTTTTTTTAAAGAAGCCCTGCTGTCAATCGTGAAATTATTTATTTTTATTGTTTCGAATTGACAATGTAGAAAAATTTAAATGTATGAATATGTCCAGTACGTGACAAATGCAAGATATTTTCAAGGTTCTACATAGTCAATAGTGAAATTTTTACAATAGCTAACTGGCTGCAACAACTATATTAACTAAATCGAGCTAAAAATTTTGAATTTAAATTTAACGAATTCCATACAATTTTCAACAATTAGCAATTTATTTCTGAAAAAATTAATTTCACAGTTTGTTGACATTTGAACAGATTTTACTCATTTTTCTCATTTCCTTGAATCAACTGACAGAGAGCGCTCGAGCTTTTTTCACGATGTTCAGTGGAAAATTTGCTCGAAAGTAAAATGATCTCACATTTACTACAGATCGTGAATACCCCTAATATGAGCTTCTACTTTCTTACTTTACATTAATTTATTAAGAAATTCGATTGGATAATTTTTTTTTAACTACAACGTCCATGGAATTGTATTAATTTAAAAGTTACGCCCTCTTGAAGGACTTCGCCCAAGGAAGGACAACTAACACTATTAACACTTTTTCTATCATTGAACTTCTGATACATTGTACATTGCAACGTCCACGATTTAGTTTAGTTAGCTCATTTAAAATTTTTGTATTCTTACAAGCTTACAATAGGTAATTCTAGCTCATTTTTTATCTCAACTTTACTGTAAGTTTAAGGTATACATGATGTCAATATGAGATGCATCGGATAATATTTTTAGGAAGATTTACATGTGTATTTATACAAATAAAAATATTTGTTCAGAAATTTGATTAAACATTTTACCCTTGCTGAAACGAAACGATGACGAAACTAATCGCCACTACTAAAAAAACGCATTTGTACAATCCCCCGTGCGTTCGTTATGTTTTCAATTTTGAATGACATAATCTTCAAAGAGACAAAAACCCACCCCTAAAATGTACCTAGAGAATTCGTATGAAATTAATGCTCTCCGAGAGTTTTCGATAACAAAATGCACTATTTGAACTGCTGAAGTTCACTATCTGGGCCACGAACTGCTCCCTATTAATCCATTCGTTATCATCCATTCTCGTTCATTAAAAGTTTTTATATTTTCCTATTTCAGAATAATTTCGGAAATAATTTTCAAATGTCACTTTTGTCAGTTTAACTGGGAGTGAACAAATTTAAATTGAAATTCCCCATTTAACTGCCCGAAAAGGCCGTCAGCACCTGCGGCTTTGTTGTTTTTCAGTCTAGTAATGGCTGTTAAGACTTCGTTTTAGTCGGGCGGCGGTATATCTACGCCATCGTCAGCAACCGGCGGATCCGGTTCTTCTTCTCCACCGGCGGGCTTCTTTCCGTCGTCGCAATTGAGAAGGTCACCTGTCACCAGATTTCCATTTTCGACCTTGCAAGCAGAGACCTGCGAAACTGACACAAGACACTGCGCACATCTCACTCCAAGAGAACAGGAGTGAGAGCCAGGAGGCGTAGGCCTCGGATGCCCGTTGTGATTGCAGCTTTCCGACGTCGAGCTTTCGCTGTGTTTGGGCTGCGACATGGTAATGGTCCGAGTAGATGTTGGCGCTTCGGATAGAGCGTACATCCAGAACACTGGAAGCATGCCTTCCGTTAAACACAACGTGATCAATTTGGTTGGGTTCTATGTCTTGATCCATGTGGCTTTGTGTATTTTCTTATGCTGGAATCTGGCGCTGCTAACTACCCTGTAATTGGCTGCGGCGAAGTTGATTAGCCTTATTCCGTTATCGGAATTCTCGTCGTGAAGGCTAAATTTTCCGACTGTCGGCCCAAAGTCCCCTTTCCTGCTCACCTTGACGTTGAAGTCGCCAATCACATTTTTCATGTAGTAAATATCACAGGATTGCTGTATAGAGAAACCTTGTCCCATCCATCGCATTTCCTGTAGAGCGGTGATTCAGCTAGCGATTCCGACATTATTATTATATCATATAAATAAAATGGAGGTATCGAAGAATAGAGTCCCAAAAACCTAAAAGGTTTGCGTAACATTTCGGAGTCCAAAAGAAATTTAGAAAATGAGATATCAAATGTTAAACATTTTTGAGATCTTTCGATATATGAAATAATTTAACCCTATCGGTTAAAAAAAATTGGATTTTCTCCCTGAAGAAGAAGGGGTCAAAGGTCATCGACATATATTAAGAAAACATAGTTACACTTTACTACCTTTCCAACGAAGGTATATCAAATACCAGTTATTTTGGCGGTTTTTGATGTGAAAATTTTTAGTGTCCTGAAATTCTACCAATGTTCGTATGAGGGTCAAACTTTTACAACTTTTTTTTCGACCCGCCCTAGTATGTATCACGCATACATAAAGGAAAACGATCAGGAACAATGTGAGCATTTTATTTCCTGTAATCCTTGCATCCACGCTTGGCTTGTCCAGTGACTCTTGGATGGTTGACATACTCCCTTCTGCATCAATCTCCGCACTTGCAGCCGCAAGCTTCTCTCCATCGAGGCGACTTGGCCGATTTGCGACCGGTGCACCTGTTGTTTTAGTCCAGTGGAATACTGTTGAGTTCTTCGTTGTATTTTGTTTCAACAAGAGTTGTGACTCAATGAAGTCTTTTGGTGTAGATTATAATCAGATGCAGATGTTGAAATGACAATATAATTTAACGCCCTTGGTCGCACGTGTGGTGATGTTAATCAAACAGGAATTTTTTGAATCAATGAGAATATTGAAGTGTCCAAGAAAATTGGCAACGAAGAACAACCTTGTATAAGTTGTCATCGCCGAAAGTTTCAATCTCGCTTTGAATAGCAGTGAAAAACAATAATGGTGCATTTTATTCAAACGTTTCATTCGTTGTGATTGATGTTTACTTAACCCTCTGTTATATATGGGTAATATCGGTTAGACACAACATTTGTTATTTTGGCCCCTGTAGTGAGAATGGTTATGGTTATGGTGAGAATGGTTATGCATACTGAACTTACTCTTAAGCAGGATACATACATTTATTCCTGCTACTTTAATGACTGTGATTTGTTAATGATCAACGCAACGCACACCATAAGTGAAAACTATTGCCGTTTAAACTCGAATGAGTAATCTATAGATATTAGTAGTATTCATGAGGAAGCAAATGTGGTTCGGAGCAAATTTTTACTTCACACCAAAATACATTTGAGGCAAAGTTATTACTTGAAGAAAATGTACTCCTCCGAAACCCTTGAGTTAACACAATTTGCTCTCAATAGAATTTGCTTTTTTTAAAGAAGCCCTGCTGTCAATCGTGAAATTATTTATTTTTATTGTTTCGAATTGACAATGTAGAAAAATTTAAATGTATGAATATGTCCAGTACGTGACAAATGCAAGATATTTTCAAGTTTCTACATAGTCAATAGTGAAATTTTTACAATAGCTAACTGGCTGCAACAACTATATTAACTAAATCGAGCTAAAAATTGTGAATTTAAATTTAACGAATTCCATACAATTTTCAACAATTAGCAATTTATTTCTGAAAAAATTAATTTCACAGTTTGTTGACATTTTAACAGATTTTACTCATTTTTCTCATTTCCTTGAATCAACTGACAGAGAGCGCTCGAGCTTTTTGCAAGAGTACTATGCTTTGGTGAAAGGGCGCTCACGATGTTCAGTGGCAAATTTGCTCGAAAGTAAAATTATCTCACATTTACTACAGATCGTGAATACCCCTAATATGAGCTTCTACTTTCTTACTTTACATTAATTTATTAAGAAATTCGATTGGATAATTTTTTTTGAACTACAACGTCCATGGAATTGTATTACATTATAAGTTACGCCCTCTTGAAGGACTTCGCCCAAGGAAGGACAACTAACACTATTAACACTTTTTCTATCATTGAACTTCTGATACATTGTAATAAGAAGTAGTTACTTTGTATTGAATATGCAACGTCCACGATTTAGTTTAGTTAGCTCATTTAAAATTTTTGAATTCTTACAAGCTTACAATAGGTAATTCTAGCTCATTTTTATCTCAACTTTACTGTAAGTTTAAGGTATACATGATGTCAATATGAGATGCATCGGATAATATTTTTAGGAAGATTTACATATGTATGTATACAAATAAAAATATTTGTTCAGAAATTTGATTAAACATTTTACCCTTGCTGAAACGAAACGACGACGAAACTAATCGCCACTACTAAAAAACCGCATTTGTACAATCCCCCGTGCGTTCGTTATGTTTTCAATTTTGAATGACATAATCCACCCCTAAAATGTACCTAGAGAATTCGTATGAAATTAATGCTCTCCGAGAGTTTTCGATAACAAAATGCACTATTTGAACTGCTGAAGTTCACTATCTGGGCCACGAACTGCTCCCTATTAATCCATTCGTTAACATCCATTCTCGTTCATTAAAAGTTTTTATATTTTCCTATTTCAGAATAATTTCGGAAATAATTTTCAAATGTCACTTTTGTCAGTTTAACTGGGAGTGAACAAATTTAAATTGAAATTCCCCATTTAACTGCCCGAAAAGGCCGTCAGCACCTGCGGCTTTGTTGTTTTTCAGTCTAGTAATGGCTGTTAAGACTTCGTTTTAGTCGGGCGGCGGTATATCTACGCCATCGTCAGCAACCGGCGGATCCGGTTCTTCTTCTCCACCGGCGGGCTTCTTTCCGTCGTCGCAATTGAGAAGGTCACCTGTCACCAGATTTCCATTTTCGACCTTGCAAGCAGAGACCTGCGAAACTGACACAAGACACTGCGCACATCTCACTCCAAGAGAACAGGAGTGAGAGCCAGGAGGCGTAGGCCTCGGATGCCCGTTGTGATTGCAGCTTTCCGACGTCGAGCTTTCGTTGTGTTTGGGCTGCGACATGGTAATGGTCCGAGTAGATGTTGGCGCTTCGGATAGAGCGTACATCCAGAACACTGGAAGCATGCCTTCCGTTAAACACAACGTGATATATTTGGTTGGGTTCTATGTCTTGATCCATGTGGCTTTGTGTATTTTCTTATGCTGGAATCTGGCGCTGCTAACTACCCTGTAATTGGGTGCGGCGAAGTTGATTAGCCTTATTCCGTTATCGGAAGTCTCGTCGTGAAGGCTAAATTTTCCGACTGTCGGCCCAAAGTCACACCACAGGATTGCTGTTTAGAGAAACCTTGTCCCATCCATCGCATTTCCTGTAGAGCGGTGATTCAGCTAGCGATTCGGACATTATTACTATATCATATAAATAAAATGGAGGTATCGAAGAATAGAGTCCCCAAAACCTGAAAGGTTTGCGTAACATTTCGGAGTCCAAAAGAAATTTAGAAAATGAGATATCAAATGTTAAACATTTTTGAGATCTTTCGATATATGAAATAATTTAACCCTATCGGTTACAAAAAATTGGATTTTCTCCCTGAAGAAGAAGGGGTCAAAGGTCATCGACATATATTAAGAAAACATAGTTACACTTTACTACCTTTCCAACGAAGGTATATCAAATACCAGTTATTTTGGCGGTTTTAGAGGTGAAAATTTTTAGTGTCCTGAAATTCTACCAAGGTAAGCGTTCGTATGAGGGTCAAACTTTTACAACTTTTTTTTCGACCCGCCCTAGTATGTATCACGCATACATATTAGGAAAACGATCAGGAACAATGTGAGCATTTTATTTCCTGTAATCCTTGCATCCACGACAGCCACCAGTCTTTTTTGCCACCATGTGAAGTATGCTTGTCCAGTGACTCTTGGATGGTTGACATACTCCCTTCTGCATCAATCTCCGCACTTGCAGCCGCAAGCTTCTCTCCATCGAGGCGACGTGGCCGATTTGCGACCTTTGCACCTGTTGTTTTAGTCCAATGGAATACTGTTGAGTTCTTCGTTGTATTTTGTTTCAACAAGAGTTGTGACATCAATGAAGTCTTTTGGTGTAGATTATAATCAGATGCAGATGTTGAAATGACAATATAATTTAACGCCCTTGGTCGCACGTGTGGTGATGTTAATCAAACAGGAATTTTTTGAATCAATGAGAATATTGAAGTGTCCAAGAAAATCAGCGCATTGTTAAATTGGCAACGAAGAACAACCTTGTATAAGTTGTCATCGCCGAAAGATTCAATCTCGCTTTGAATAGCGGTGAAAAACAATAATGGTGCATTTTATTCAAACGTTTCATTCGTTGTGATTGATGTTTACTTAACCCTCTGTTATATATGGGTAATATCGGTTAGACACAACATTTGTTATTTTGGCCCCTGTAGTGAGAATGGTTAAGCATACTGAACTTACTCTTAAGCAGGATACATACATTTATTCCTGCTACTTTAATGACTGTGATTTGTTAATGATCAACGCAACGCACACCATAAGTGAAAACTATTGCCGTTTAAACTCGAATGAGTAATCTATAGATATTAGTAGTATTCATGGTATGAAAACCATGGCTATGAATATCGTCACTTGCAATCTCCTTTGGGAGACTAAAGTTCCGCAGAAACATAATAGGGATATGAGGCAAATGGGGAAGCAAATGTGGTTCGGAGCAAATTTTTACTTCACAACAAAATACATTTGAGGCAATGTTATTACGAGAAGAAAATGTACTCCTCCGAAACCCCTGAGTTAACACAATTTGCTCTCAATAGAATTTGCTTTTTTTAAAGAAGCCCTGCTGTCAATCGTGAAATTATTTATTTTTATTGTTTCGAATTGACAATGTAGAAAAATTTAAATGTATGAATATGTCCAGTACGTGACAAATGCAAGATATTTTCAAGGTTCTACATAGTCAATAGTGAAATTTTTACAATAGCTAACTGGCTGCAACAACTATATTAACTAAATCGAGCTAAAAATTGTGAATTTAAATTTAACGAATTCCATACAATTTTCAACAATTAGCAATTTATTTCTGAAAAAATTAATTTCACAGTTTATTGACATTTTGACATATTTTACTCATTTTTCTCATTTCCTTGAATCAACTGACAGAGAGCGCTCGAGCTTTTTGCAAGAGTACTATGCTTTGGTGAAAGGGCGCTCACGATGTTCAGTGGCAAATTTGCTCGAAAGTAAAATTATCTCACATTTACTACAGATCGTGAATACCCCTAATATGAGCTTCTACTTTCTTACTTTACATTAATTTATTAAGAAATTCGATTGGATAATAAAGTCCATGGAATTGTATTACATTATAAGTTACGCCCTCTTGAAGGACTTCGCCCAAGGAAGGACAACTAACACTATTAACACTTTTTCTATCATTGAACTTCTGATACATTGTAATAAGTAGTTACTTTGTATTGAATATGCAACGTCCACGATTTAGTTTAGTTAGCTCATTTAAAATTTTTGAATTCTTACAAGCTTACAATAGGTAATTCTAGCTCATTTTTATCTCAACTTTACTGTAAGTTTAAGGTATACATGATGTCAATATGAGATGCATCGGATAATATTTTTAGGAAGATTTACATATGTATGTATACAAATAAAAATATTTGTTCAGAAATTTGATTAAACATTTTACCCTTGCTGAAACGAAACGACGACGAAACTAATCGCCACTACTAAAAAACCGCATTTGTACAATCCCCCGTGCGTTCGTTATGTTTTCAATTTTGAATGACATAATCCACCCCTAAAATGTACCTAGAGAATTCGTATGAAATTAATGCTCTCCGAGAGTTTTCGATAACAAAATGCACTATTTGAACTGCTGAAGTTCACTATCTGGGCCACGAACTGCTCCCTATTAATCCATTCGTTAACATCCATTCTCGTTCATTAAAAGTTTTTATATTTTCCTATTTCAGAATAATTTCGGAAATAATTTTCAAATGTCACTTTTGTCAGTTTAACTGGGAGTGAACAAATTTAAATTGAAATTCCCCATTTAACTGCCCGAAAAGGCCGTCAGCACCTGCGGCTTTGTTGTTTTTCAGTCTAGTAATGGCTGTTAAGACTTCGTTTTAGTCGGGCGGCGGTATATCTACGCCATCGTCAGCAACCGGCGGATCCGGTTCTTCTTCTCCACCGGCGGGCTTCTTTCCGTCGTCGCAATTGAGAAGGTCACCTGTCACCAGATTTCCATTTTCGACCTTGCAAGCAGAGACCTGCGAAACTGACACAAGACACTGCGCACATCTCACTCCAAGAGAACAGGAGTGAGAGCCAGGAGGCGTAGGCCTCGGATGCCCGTTGTGATTGCAGCTTTCCGACGTCGAGCTTTCGTTGTGTTTGGGCTGCGACATGGTAATGGTCCGAGTAGATGTTGGCGCTTCGGATAGAGCGTACATCCAGAACACTGGAAGCATGCCTTCCGTTAAACACAACGTGATATATTTGGTTGGGTTCTATGTCTTGATCCATGTGGCTTTGTGTATTTTCTTATGCTGGAATCTGGCGCTGCTAACTACCCTGTAATTGGGTGCGGCGAAGTTGATTAGCCTTATTCCGTTATCGGAAGTCTCGTCGTGAAGGCTAAATTTTCCGACTGTCGGCCCAAAGTCACATCACAGGATTGCTGTTTAGAGAAACCTTGTCCCATCCATCGCATTTCCTGTAGAGCGGTGATTCAGCTAGCGATTCGGACATTATTATTATATCATATAAATAAAATGGAGGTATCGAAGAATAGAGTCCCCAAAACCTAAAAGGTTTGCGTAACATTTCGGAGTCCAAAAGAAATTTAGAAAATGAGATATCAAATGTTAAACATTTTTGAGATCTTTCGATATATGAAATAATTTAACCCTATCGGTTACAAAAAATTGGATTTTCTCCCTGAAGAAGAAGGGGTCAAAGGTCATCGACATATATTAAGAAAACATAGTTACACTTTACTACCTTTCCAACGAAGGTATATCAAATACCAGTTATTTTTGGGTTTGAAAATTTTTAGTGTCCTGAAATTCTACCAAGGTAAGCGTTCGTATGAGGGTCAAACTTTTACAACTTTTTTTTCGACCCGCCCTAGTATGTATCACGCGTACATAAAGGAAAACGATCAGGAACAATGTGAGCATTTTATTTCCTGTAATCCTTGCATCCACGACAGCCACCAGTCTTTTTGCCACCATGTGAAGTATGCTTGTCCAGTGACTCTTGGATGGTTGACATACTCCCTTCTGCATCAATCTCCGCACTTGCAGCCGCAAGCTTCTCTCCATCGAGGCGACGTGGCCGATTTGCGACCTTTGCACCTGTTGTTTTAGTCCAATGGAATACTGTTGAGTTCTTCGTTGTATTTTGTTTCAACAAGAGTTGTGACATCAATGAAGTCTTTTGGTGTAGATTATAATCAGATGCAGATGTTGAAATGACAATATAATTTAACGCCCTTGGTCGCACGTGTGGTGATGTTAATCAAACAGGAATTTTTTGAATCAATGAGAATATTGAAGTGTCCAAGAAAATCAGCGCATTGTTAAATTGGCAACGAAGAACAACCTTGTATAAGTTGTCATCGCCGAAAGTTTCAATCTCGCTTTGAATAGCAGTGAAAAATAATAATGGTGCATTTTATTCAAACGTTTCATTCGTTGTGATTGATGTTTACTTAACCCTCTGTTATATATGGGTAATATCGGTTAGACACAACATTTGTTATTTTGGCCCCTGTAGTGAGAATGGTTAAGCATACTGAACTTACTCTTAAGCAGGATACATACATTTATTCCTGCTACTTTAATGACTGTGATTTGTTAATGATCAACGCAACGCACACCATAAGTGAAAACTATTGCCGTTTAAACTCGAATGAGTAATCTATAGATATTAGTAGTATTCATGGTATGAAAACCATGGCTATGAATATCGTCACTTGCAATCTCCTTTGGGAGACTAAAGTTCCGCAGAAACATAATAGGGATATGAGGCAAATGGGGAAGCAAATGTGATTCGGGGCAAATTTTTACTTCACAACAACAATATACATTTGAGGCAAAGTTATTACGAGAAGAAAATGTACTCCTCCGAAACCCTTGAGTTAACACAATTTGCTCTCAATAGAATTTGCTTTTTTTAAAGAAGCCCTGCTGTCAATCGTGAAATTATTTATTTTTATTGTTTCGAATTGACAATGAACTTCTGATACATTGTAATAAGTAGTTACTTTGTATTGAATATGCAACGTCCACGATTTAGTTTAGTTAGCTCATTTAAAATTTTTGAATTCTTACAAGCTTACAATAGGTAATTTACTATCTAGTAAATACGGCCTTTATGATCTGATCTAGCTCATTTTTTATCTCAACTTTACTGTAAGTTTAAGGTATACATGATGTCAATATGAGATGCATAGGATAATATTTTTAGGAAGATTTACATATGTATGTATACAAATAAAAATATTTGTTCAGAAATTTGATTAAACATTTTACCCTTGCTGAAACGAAACGACGACAAAACTAATTTGTACAATCCCCCGTGCGTTCGTTATGTTTTCAATTTTGAATGACATAATCTTCAAAGAGACAAAAACCCACCCCTAAAATGTACCTAGAGAATTCGTATGAAATTAATGCTCTCCGAGAGTTTTCGATAACAAAATGCACTATTTGAACTGCTGAAGTTCACTATCTGGGCCATGAACTGCTCCCTATTAATACATTCGTTAACATCCATTCTCGTTCATTAAAAGTTTTTATATTTTCCTATTTCAGAATAATTTCGTAAATAATTTTCAAATGTCACTTTTGTCAGTTTAACTGGGAGTGAACAAATTTAAATTGAAATTCCCCATTTAACTGCCCGAAAAGGCCGTCAGCACCTGCGGCTTTGTTGTTTTTCAGTCTAGTAATGGCTGTTAAGACTTCGTTTTAGTCGGGCGGCGGTATATCTACGCCATCGTCAGCAACCGGCGGATCCGGTTCTTCTTCTCCACCGGCGGGCTTCTTTCCGTCGTCGCAATTGAGAAGGTCACCTGTCACCAGATTTCCATTTTCGACCTTGCAAGCAGAGACCTGCGAAACTGACACAAGACACTGTGCACATCTCACTCCAAGAGAACAGGAGTGAGAGCCAGGAGGCGTAGGCCTCGGATGCCCGTTGTGATTGCAGCTTTCCAACGTCGAGCTTTCGTTGTGTTTGGGCTGCGACATGGTAATGGTCCGAGTAGATGTTGGCGCTTCGGATAGAGCGTACATCCAGAACACTGGAAGCATGCCTTCCGTTAAACACAACGTGATCAATTTGGTTGGGTTCTATGTCTTGATCCATGTGGCTTTGTGTATTTTCTTATGCTGGAATCTGGCGCTGCTAACTACCCTGTAATTGGGTGCGGCGAAGTTGATTAGCCTTATTCCGTTATCGGAAGTCTCGTCGTGAAGGCTAAATTTTCCGACTGTCGGCCCAAAGTCACATCACAGGATTGCTGTTTAGAGAAACCTTGTCCCATCCATCGCATTTCCTGTAGAGCGGTGATTCAGCTAGCGATTCGGACATTATTATTATATCATATAAATAAAATGGAGGTATCGAAGAATAGAGTCCCCAAAACCTAAAAGGTTTGCGTAACATTTCGGAGTCCAAAAGAAATTTAGAAAATGAGATATCAAAGTTAAACATTTTTGAGATCTTTCGATATATGAAATAATTTAACCCTATCGGTTACAAAAAATTGGATTTTCTCCCTGAAGAAGAAGGGGTCAAAGGTCATCGACATATATTAAGAAAACATAGTTACACTTTACTACCTTTCCAACGAAGGTATAATCAAATACCAGTTATTTTGGTTTGAAAATTTTTAGTGTCCTGAAATTCTACCAAGGTAAGCGTTCGTATGAGGGTCAAACTTTTACAACTTTTTTTTCGACCCGCCCTAGTATGTATCACGCATACATAAAGGAAAACGATCAGGAACAATGTGAGCATTTTATTTCCTGTAATCCTTGCATCCACGACAGCCACCAGTCTTTTTTGCCACCATGTGAAGTATGCTTGTCCAGTGACTCTTGGATGGTTGACATACTCCCTTCTGCATCAATCTCCGCACTTGCAGCCGCAAGCTTCTCTCCATCGAGGCGACGTGGCCGATTTGCGACCTTTGCACTTGTTGTTTTAGTCCAATGGAATACTGTTGAGTTCTTCGTTGTATTTTGTTTCAACAAGAGTTGTGACATCAATAAAGTCTTTTGGTGTAGATTATAATCAGATGCAGATGTTGAAATGACAATATAATTTAACGCCCTTGGTCGCACGTGTGGTGATGTTAATCAAACAGGAATTTTTTGAATCAATGAGAATATTGAAGTGTCCAAGAAAATCAGCGCATTGTTAAATTGGCAACGAAGAACAACCTTGTATAAGTTGCCATCGCCGAAAGTTTCAATCTCGCTTTGAATAGCAGTGAAAAACAATAATGGTGCATTTTATTCAAACGTTTCATTCGTTGTGATTGATGTTTACTTAACCCTCTGTTATATATGGGTAATATCGGTTAGACACAACATTTGTTATTTTGGCCCCTGTAGTGAGAATGGTTAAGCATACTGAACTTACTCTTAAGCAGGATACATACATTTATTCCTGCTACTTTAATGACTGTGATTTGTTAATGATCATGTCCACGATTTAGTTTAGTTAGCTCATTAGCTTAGCGCTGCTAACTACCCTGTAATTGGCTGCGGCGAAGTTGATTAGCGGAAGTCTCGTCGTGAAGGATAAATTTTCCGACTGTCGGCCCAAAGTCCCCTTTCCTGCTCACCTTGACGTTGAAGTCGCCAATCACATTTTTCATGTAGTAAACATCACAGGATTGCTGTTTAGAGAAACCTTGTCCCATCCATCGCATTTCCTGTAGAGCGGTGATTCAGCTAGCGATTCGGACATTATTATTATATCATATAAATAAAATGGAGGTATCGAAGAATAGAGTCCCCAAAACCTGAAAGGTTTGCGTAACATTTCGGAGTCCAAAAGAAATTTAGAAAATGAGATATCAAATGTTAAACATTTTTGAGATCTTTCGATATATGCAATAATTTAACCCTATCGGTTACAAAAAATTGGATTTTCTCCCTGAAGAAGAAGGGGTCAAAGGTCATCGACATATATTAAGAAAACATAGTTACACTTTACTACCTTTCCAACGAAGGTATATCAAATACCAGTTATTTTGGCGGTTTTTGATGTGAAAATTTTTAGTGTCCTGAAATTCTACCAAGGTAAGCGTTCGTATGAGGGTCAAACTTTTACAACTTTTTTTTCGACCCGCCCTAGTATGTATCACGCATACATAAAGGAAAACGATCAGGAACAATGTGAGCATTTTATTTCCTGTAATCCTTGCATCCACGACAGCCACCAGTCTTTTTTGCCACCATGTGAAGTATGCTTGTCCAGTGACTCTTGGATGGTTGACATACTCCCTTCTGCATCAATCTTTATTGCCGTTTAAACTCGAATGAGTAATCTATAGATATTAGTAGTATTCATGGTATGAAAACCATGGCTATGAATATCGTCACTTGCAATCTCCTTTGGGAGACTAAAGTTCCGCAGAAACATAATAGGGATATGAGGCAAATGGGGAAGCAAATGTGATTCGGGGCAAATTTTTACTTCACAACAAGAATATACATTTGAGGCAAAGTTATTACGAGAAGAAAATGTACTCCTCCGAAACCCTTGAGTTAACACAATTTGCTCTCAATAGAATTTGCTTTTTTTAAAGAAGCCCTGCTGTCAATCGTGAAATTATTTATTTTTATTGTTTCGAATTGACAATGAACTTCTGATACATTGTAATAAGTAGTTACTTTGTATTGAATATGCAACGTCCACGATTTAGTTTAGTTAGCTCATTTAAAATTTTTGAATTCTTACAAGCTTACAATAGGTAATTTACTATCTAGTAAATACGCCCTTTATGATCTGATCTAGCTCATTTTTTATCTCAACTTTACTGTAAGTTTAAGGTATACATGATGTCAATATGAGATGCATAGGATAATATTTTTAGGAAGATTTACATATGTATGTATACAAATAAAAATATTTGTCCAATCCCCCGTGCGTTCGTTAACTCAATTTGAATAACTCCACTATTAAACGTAATGAGTTACGATGCGATCACAAAATTATACTTGTGAATTTTGAAAAAGTTTTTTTTTATGAAATTCCACGAACTATGTAATGGTATTTTTTCATAAGGTTTTGAATTTTATAGATACTTATTTAGAAAGATTGTTATCTCTAACAATATATTTAATATAAAAACACCTTATATCAAAATGGCAACAATTTTGTGGTCCCTTTTACCCCGATTCTTTATATTATTTAAGTTCAGAAAGTCAATAAAAGAGAGTTTTATTTACTAAATGACATCTAAAATATGAAAAGATGTATAAAAAGTATTGTTTAAGTAATCATATATCTCTAAAACAGTAATATTTAACAAAAATTTACTGAAACTGTTTTGTTTTTACTGTTTTTCTCAGTTATCCGGTTAGACTGGTAATAGTTGGATATTTGATCATGTACGTCCAAAAAGCATGATAAAAATCTATATTTAAATGAAAAGTTTGTGCTAAATAAAATCGAAATAGGCGAAATAATACGATTATTTTTTAGAATTTTTTAAAGATTTTATTTACGAGATTTCAATTGTAAGTTTATGAATGGATTTATGTATGACAATTTGTGTGTGTGAGTATATTTTTATCATTAAATTGTATATATATTTGTTAATTTATTTGTAAGGTGTTGTATTTAGTTGTTTACTTTGTTAATAATTTCTTGTTGCTTTGGTTGTTTGATATTTGTTGTTCTTTCGCAATTGTATTTCATGTGCTCCCGTCTGTTGCTCTTTCAATATTGGCGTTTGTTGTCGAATTCGAAGAAGAAGAGAGTTAAGATCAGTAAATTTCAAAAGTGGCAAATTGGCGTGAAGCTGATTGCGATTTGTGGTAGGCGATTTTTGCCAGGGTGCCCTAACAATGCTGTTGGCTGTGGATGTAATGTAAGATTGAAAAAAGTTTAAAATATTGACAAAAAATTGGGGTGAAAGTTAAAAATTGGGATCGGCCCCAAATCCACAAATGTTATCCCATCTGGAAAATATGAAAAAGAAAGGTAATATGATAAATAATATAGTAATATATTGTTAAGAAACAAATTATTGAACAAAAAATTGTACATTATTATAATTATATAATTTTATATAATTTTTGTATTTGTAATTATCTAAATACAAATTTTTATTTGATTAATCTCAATATAATTATTAAATCCGACACTCCCATACCAGCTATGAGTTTAACTGGCAAGATTCTAGAGCCTTTAGTTTTGCTTGGTTGTAGCCCATTATTGCAATGCTGGTATTTCCCGATTGGTTCAGCGTATTTGGTTTTTGGATATATCACCTTCATCTGTAAGGGATCCATCTGTATACCATTTAGCAAGTGATCTTCAATACAGTAGGTATCTGTATGTCCACTTTATTTTATTTCTCATTTCTGAGCATTGTTTTCCCCATCAAAGGCCAAATTTGTCCCACTCCACTACCGCTACTCAACGTAATGGAACTGAAACTTTCCAATCGAGTGGAACTGAACTGCAACGCAAATATATGCGATAGGGTCAAGAAAGCGCTGTGCGCCCTTGGTGCTGTGTTTTTTCATAAGCGAGTTCCAAAAAACACTCGCTTAATCTGTCAATTTGATTTGCATTCAAAAAGTATTTATTAGTCAATCTACCTTTAATATGAAGCGATATATTGCAATTGGTTTCAACCTAATCTTAGGTAAATTTACCCCTATTCTATTAATTGAAGCTAAAGAGAGGCCTATCTTAGGCCTATGTTAATGATATAACTGAGAAATTATCTCCAATTAAGGAAGTATATTGATCAAGATCAAGCTTATAACTCGCTTAAATAATGCAATATGTTTTTACTCGTTTAGAGAATAGCCGAGTAACTGAAAAATGTGCTGACAAAGTAATATCATCAAAATGTGTATTTTTGCTAAAAATATGGCAAAAATACTGTATGTGCTGTCAGTAGTGTTGGGTAAAAGCTATAATTTTAGTGCTCAATTATTTGAATGAAAAAGTTTATATTTCGGAATTAGTCCTTAATATTTAATATTTAAATTTAAAAATATGTATTGGTAAATTGTTTATAAATATAAATGAAAACTGATATGAAACAAAGATTAGCATGTATTTTGTGTCAATTACTTTTTCTGTATCGGGTAATGAATACTGGTTTCGAGTACAATAGTTTTTGTTATGCAAATTTTATACATGGGTTTCGACAAAAATATTAATCAAACAGTAGGCTAAAATTTGACCTTTAAGACTGCATCCCATCAAACGGTGGGCATCTACAAACTTTGGACCAATCAAAATCCTCCACACTGACGTGCCTATTCCCGTAGAACTTGATTACGTCGTCCCAGCTCCCGATGTCACAACTAACTTCAAAAACCGCATTCCCGATAGATAAGAATGGAAGGTTTGTCTTGCACTCCCATTTAGGCGTTATGTGATCATAGCCTGGAGCCTTTTTGGGGTTAAGCTGTGTTTGTAAAGGGTTTTAATTTTGCTATCGGTAATAATAGGAGCCATAACTTCATGATGGGTCCTATTGTGGGAAGAGTTTTAAAACCATTAGTAGGTGGATTTGGTTGGAAAACTGTGCTCAAGTGACGAGCGAAAACATTTGCCTTTTCTACTTCGCTGCGTGCCCAGTTGCCTAGATGATCTCTAATTGGAGACTCACCTTCTACTGGTGCCTTTATTCCTTTATTGGCCTTCCAGAGAGAGAACTTGCTAGAACATGTGGGAGTTAGTTTACTTATGTAGTTGCGTTGCTCGATTTTTTGGTGGAGCTTTAGAGCTTCCTTTAATTTTCTAACTGCATCGGTGAGTCTTTGTTTGGAAGCAGGAGATCTGAAAGCCTGCCGTTCACGTCTAAGACGGCGGTTGTCTGAAACTAGATTTTCAATGTGGCTGTTGGATATAATTCTCGCTTTGTTTGTAGCTTTACTATTCCTAGGAGTAGATAATTCTGCTGCAGAGGTGACCATTTCGTTGAATATTTGGACAAATTCTTCTATGTCCTCTTCTCTCTCCAACTCGGGATTAGTATGGATGTGACTGCTTATATATTTTTTATACTTTAGAAAATTAGTTCGAGGTGAGGTTAGTCTGTAAGGATAATCAATTTGTTTCGGCTGTTCAAATACACAGAAGGTTACAGGGGAGTGATCGGAGGATAGGCCTTGGCATGTTTCAGTAGAAATCATGTTACTATCAATTTGCTTGGTAATTGCAAAGCCGATTAAGTCAGGAGTTTTTCTGGGATCTGTTGGCCAATAAGTAGGCTGCCTTGGAGAGACAAAGTTGAGTTTATTGCGGAAGTTGAGGATTGTATTATAGAGTTGCCTGCCTTTTGGATTGACGAGGCGAGAACCCCAGTGCGTATGCTTGGCATTATAATCTCCAGCAGCCAAAAACCTGTCTCCTGGAGTATTGAAGAAGTCCTGGAATTGCTTTTCAGGAATTGAAAAAACGCGGCGGATAGTACACTGCGGATAGTGTCAAGTTTTTATTGTTACTTAGCAAGCATAAGGATGTAGCTTGTAGATAATTCTATGAGTATGACTCTAGGGAGTCATGTTTTATTCTATTTCGGATCAGAATACCGGTACCTCCATGAGCCTTACCATCTGGGTGTTCTGTTTTATAAAATCTGTATCCTGGAGTTATATCTATTAGTAAGGTGGGTTTCAACTATAAGCATCACATCAATGTATTTTTCGGACACAGAGGCAAATTTTGATGAAACTCATTTTTTGCTCAGTAGAACTTGGAGTACCTGGTTTTGTGTTTTAACTCATCATGTTTTGCATTGTAGACATAAATTGTGTCATACATTGTGTTAGCGCTAAAATCATAGTTTCGAGGCCTCCCTCTTTTTGGGGAATATGTGAGATTTGATCGGCCTGAGCTGATTCTGATTTTACTGTACTTGCGTAAGACAAGTTTGGAGTTGTTGGGTTAAATGCACTTGGAGGCATAGCTTTAGTTATTAATTGAGTTGTGTTGTTTGACTTGCTTTGAGCAAGTACTTTACGTTGCCCTAGTCTCACTTTTAGGTCCCTGTACACTGGACAACCTCTATAGTTCGCAGTGTGGTTGCCCCCGCAGTTATTGCATTTTTTTGCAGATGTATCTTCCCGGTTAGAGGTACACAGAGAGGAGTGGTGAAGATCACCACAAGCTACACAGACTATCCGTAATGTGCAGTAGGATTTGGTATGCCCATATTCTTGACAATTGGTGCATTGCACCGGTCCGTTGCGTTTATGAGGCTCCTCTACCAATATCCGTCGGTGGATTAAATATTGTAGCCCATAGATTGGATGTGTTTCGTTTTTTTTTTTTGAATTTAAGGGGAGTTTATTTTTGCTTTTTATGTTAATGACTGCTTTTGCGCTAAAACCCTTTTCTCTTAGCGCCTCGACTATTTCCTCAGTGTTGACATCGCCTTCTATGCCTTTAAGTACAACTACTAAACCTTTTGTACTCTTTAGTTGGTATGTGTAGTAGTAGTAGTTTTTGTTTTGCTCGTTGCGAAATTTAGCTATTTTCGTATCATGAATATTTCCTTTAGTTATTGGAACTATATGGAAAGTATTGAGACCTATTAGGTTGGTAAGTTGCTTAACCAGGTCATTTGAACTGCGTTCGCGTAAGTAAAAGTAGTTTTTGTTTTGCACGTTGAGAGATTTAGCTACAACTCTATAGTTATACTCGTTGTAAATTTGGATTATCGTTTCATGAATATTTCCTTTAGTTATTGGAACTATATGGAAAGTATTGAGACCTATTATGTATCGGTCCATCCCAGTTTACCATCGTGACTGAATTCACTGCTGGAGTAGTGGTCAAATTCAATAATTTTCCTACTGGGTTATTTGTTCCAGTGTGGCTGTTGTTAGGGAGAGGGGAGAAGCATTGCGCACTCCACTTAGTGCTTGCTGGCAAAGCAACGTGTTTTTTTCTTTGATAATACGTATCCGGGTAGAGGAAATCTTCAAAAGATACAAGCAGACCGGTCTGAATGCATGCACGATTCACCGCTACATCAGGTAGCGGTGCTTATACGTACTAAACATTCTCCTCAACACACACACTGTACTGTTTGTGATCCCTGTGGTACTACCAGTTAAGGCATTCCATCACAGGGCAGGAAGGAGTTAATCATTCCCTTCTATTGATTTCGGTTCTCATTTATAATGTTAACTCTATTCTCTATTAGTCGAGCTCTTTCTTCGTCTCTTCGTGTACGCTTTATCATTTGCGTGCTGATGTTGTTTGGTGAGATCCAGTTATCTGCTGATAGTAGCATGAACCTTATTAGTGTCTCAGTGGCTAAGGTGTCTGCCATTTCCTGCTGGCCTCGTCGAATCTACTACAAACTAGTAGGATATGTTCCGCATTTTCAATGCTATTCGCACAGTACCAGCAATATGGATCATTAACCTGTTTAAACTTACGAAAACATCCATGACCTGATAGGAATTGTGTCAGGTGGTGATTTACGTCACCATGGGTCCTTTCGATCCATGGTTTTAGGTTTGGAATTAGCCTGTAAGTCCATCTACCCTTCAGTGATGTGTCCCAGCGTACTTGCCATTCTCTTAAGGCATATTCATCAATGGTGATCCTAAATCCGGTTTTGATACGGAATTCCATTTACTTGGTTGTAGAATAAGGCGGTATTAGACATTGCTGCTATGTCTACCGGTACCCGTGTTCCTATGGCATTTGCAGCATCATCTGAGACGGTGCGAAATTGCGTTCTCACTGGCTTGTCTAGGTCCTCCAATATTTGGCATTAGTCTTGCCAGGGCAGCTCCAACACGCGCCGCCTTTTCACTTGTCGCACGCAAGTGTTCCTCAAAAGATAGCCTATGGTCAAGGAGAACCCCCAGGTATCTAATGGATGGGCTTGATGTTAAAGTGTGCCCACCTACTCGTATGTCAAGTATTTCTACCTTTTTACGACTGCTGATTAAGACTGCTTCTGTCTTGTGCGCGGCCAGTTCTAGCTTCGCATCTTGCAGCCACTCTTTGACCCTTTGGATTGTTGTGTTACAGTTCGTGCCACCACTCCCACCGTTTTCGCAACTACTACTATCACGATATCGTCTGCGTACCCAACTATGTTTACTCCATTGGGTTTCGCAATCTTTAAAACACCGTCATACATAATGTTCCACAGTATGGGGCCTAGGACTGAGCCTTTGGGAACCCCGGCGCTAACGGTGTACGTTTTGGGACCATCCTCTGTGTCGTACAGAAGCATACGATTTTTGAAATGGCTGTTTATAATTCTTACAATGTATTTCGGGACGTTCAGCCTAGTAAGGGCTACAATTACCTGCTCCCAGTTAGCTGAATTGAACGCGTTTTTGACGTCCAGCCATCTTGTGCCTTCAATTGCCTTTTCCGCGATATTACAGACTTTTGCAATGGCGTGGGGTGGTACTGCGGTGCTTCCGGAAACCAAATTGTTGGTTGGAAAGTCCACACTGTCCCTCCGTTACCGCTTCCAGCCTTTGGCAAATAATCTTCTCAAGTACTTTCCCTGCTGTGTCGAGCATGCACAGTGGCTCATTGAGGGGTTTATCACCTTTGGGGAGGAGGACAAGTCGCTGCTTTTTCCAGCGCTCAGGGAAGTTTTCCTTCTATAAGGCAAGAGGTTGGGATCGTGTAGGGTCGCTCATAATAAGGATGTCCGATTTTGATTCGATGCCTATTTGTGTCAGAAGGTCTTGGGCCACTTCACAATGATTCAGATTAATCTGTATGCACTTAACCATGATTTGCAAAGAATTTTTGAACCGCTAGCTTGTATCTCGGGCCCACCTGTAGGGTGGTCACTTTTACCCGGGTGGCATAATATACATTTTTCAGTATTATTGCACTCCATCGCCTTGTGGCCTTCTATCCCGCATTTGAGGCAAGTACTGGACCTGTCGGTCTTACTATGACAGTATCTTGCTATGTGCCCATAGTCGAGACATTTGAAGCACCGGGTAGGTCTGATGTTCAGTCTCAGCCTACATCTTACCCATCCTACTCGGGCGCATGCGGGTTTAAGTAGCTCCTGCGAGTCCCCTACTGGGAAACTTATCAGGGCTGACTGGGTTCCATCCCGTGTTTGTCGGAAGAGACTTTATTGCGCTGGTACTTATCATACCAATGTTGGAAACTGTTCTTTAAATGAGATACAGATATCATCTCGAGTTGTCACTTCATCTATGTCTCACTTGATGGCTTATTGTTCTGACATTTGCGGACTCTTGCAGCGCACGTACTATGTTGTCTCGATGTGAAACAGTTTGTGCGTCAGCTCGTCCTTTCAGTTGGAGCAATAAGTTCACCTTTGTCTGTTTTCCGGATTTTAGTAACATCTTCCCCCTAGCTCTTTTAGCTCCGGCTTTGCTTTGATGAGCTTCAGCATGTCCGCATAGGATAAATCGCCTGTTTTTAGTGATTATTATGGCATCTGGTCGAGTATGAGCTTTCCTGTCTTTCGGCTTTTTCCTATTTACAACTGTCCATTCGTTGGGACTTTTACCAGCTGTCGCTAGTCACGCACCTTTCTCTTCTCGTTTTCGTCGGGAGTGGTTTCGTCGACTTCGCAGATTATCTCAGCTGTCTTATCAGCAGACCGCCCCGCGCTAGCGTCTTTATGCAATGCAGCGATTGAGCGGATCAGGTCCCTCATGTCCTGGTTGACATGCCTCTGCTTTTTAGTATAGGCGATGAGTTCGCCGATCTTACGCCCTAGTTCAGCAACGACCATATTCTCTCTTGGACTCTCAGCAGTTGTAACTTTTGCCGAGTTTTTGAGAAGACTCGGTATTGAACCTTTGAGCGGTTGCCATTACGGAAACGATATTCTTCCCCTTGCTGGCTGTCAAGATTTTTGCCGATTTTTTGCTTGAACACTCACGCCCGTCTTTTTCTGTAGATTTCCTTATTGGAGTAAGGGTATCCACTGCCACTGTTGTATCGCTTTTCTTCGCCTTCGTCTCTGTACAGAAAGAATCGAATCGTTGACGGTTTTTTTGGCGGTTACCTCCCGCGCATCTCCTACTGCAGGATTCCTTATAGGGGTAAGGATTTCAGGTAGTAACACTGAAGGGATCTCAAAATCCCCGATTTTCTTCTGAAAGGATCATATTCCAGGGTTGGGTCAATGGATCCTCCCTGTGCATCGCTGTGTACCGGTTCCATCCCCCTGTGGTCCGGGGGTGGGAACGCCACACGAGCGCTAAGCTCTCAGTTCTGGATGCAGATTTGCTTGTGCACGAAAATAAACCGCTCCCCTCTGTGATCGCGAAAAGACAATTTGGAACTGTACCGCTAGGAGAAAGGAAAGAAAAATAATATATGGAACGGTAAGTGTAGAGGGAAAAACATATTTTTTATTTGTTTTCCAATGAGATTGAAGCAACGTGTGAGGCAGAGAGCGTGCGTTCTGGTGCTGCAGTGGGAGCGCGCTCTTTATGAAAGCCTTTGTTGTTGGTCGTGAGTGCAGTCGCTGGTACTGCGGGAGAGGCAGTTGGAGTACTTTCGCCACTTGCTTTGACCATTTCGCGGCGAACTAATTAAGCGGGAGAGAGAGCCGTTGCATGCGTACCAGTTGCACCGCTCTCCGCTGTTGCAAGAGATGCGCTTGATAATGCACCAGATGCGAGATGCCACATTTTTTTCGCTCGCCGCGTTTTGCAGAGCACGGGTGACTTTTTTGGGAGAGTGTCCGACACTCATGTTCCTCTTTTTTGTTTATTATTTATTTGTTTTTTAACAATTTATATTTAGTCGAAGCAGAGGCAACGAATGCCGTCTGTTCCAATAATATTAAGTTTTTCACTTGAGCGTCTCTTTCGCTTTATTTTATTTGAAACTTAAATAAGGTTCGCGGTATTATTAAATATTGTGAGGAGCGAGAACCAAAACACATCCACATTGAACTCAGTCACTATGAAAAGTTAAACAGTTACAAGTTAAAAATGGAAAACATCGCTCAATGGATACGCACACCTCCCATATATCGCAAGAGTTTAATATGAGATATATGGTGAACTATGGTATATATCGGGATGAAATTTTGTGTGTCATCAAGTACTACTAAACATTCTAAACATCGCCCAAATGACACGCCCACCTCACGTAATCATTTGATATATAATATCTGGTGAACCATACCTCATATAGATAGGGATAAGTTACGTGATCAGTTACTACCAATATACATAAGTGTACTAAAATAGATATCATCAGATGGACTCGCCTACGTCAGCATAAAATTAACACATATCATGCCAAATGAAAGAAATCGGTTATCAAGCACCCTTCCTACCAATATAACTTTAATATATCTAATTATGTTTTTATGTCGGTTTTACCCAAAAACTATTCAATACATAAAGCATTCTATTCAAAATTTTACGATTATTTTAAAAAAAAATTTACCAGATTTTCAAAAGGGACATAATAGATTTTCATACGTCAGATTTTCGTTTGTCGGTATTTCTTCCTTTGTATTGGTGTGCATTCTGCATACGTTGTTGTCGACTTCTTCATTGTGTTGGAATGAATATGACATCAGGGTAAAGGATTTTTGTGAAATAGTACTATTTTGCAACAAAAACCACGGTTGCAAGCCGACCAATTTGGATGAAAGCGGCTCTTAACTTGATATGCGTTCTCTTTGCCTCTATATGTTTACGCCAGGTTAGACGCCGGTCTAGGTGGATCCCAAGGTATGTGACCTCTGATCATTGCGGAATAGGGACGCTGTTTAAGGTTACAGTAAGACACGTGTTTACTCTTAGTGTGAATGTGACATGCTTACTCTTCTGCTCATTTACTTTTATGCGCCAATTCGACAACCAGTTTTCAACCGATTTTAAGCGGTATTCTAGATCTATTGATGCTTTAATAGGACATTGTTGGTACTGAGTATTGCAGTGTCATCAGTAAAAGTAGAGGTAACAATATTGCTATTCGTTGGCAGATCTGACGTGAATAGAATGTACAGGATTGGACCAAGTACGCTTCCCTGCGGGAAGCCCGCCTTTATTTCGTAGTCTTTCGTAATGCATTCTTTGTATTTGACGCGGAAGATTCTATCAGTAAGATAAGATTTCAAGACCTGGTGGTAGTTTTCTGGGAAGTAAAAGCATAACAGTAAACCCTCGTGCCAGACTCTGTCGAATGCCTGAGCAACATCGAGAAATATGGCGGAGCAGTATTTGCGGTTCTCAAATGCATTCCTTATCACATTAGTGATGCGGTTTACTTGCTCTATTGCTCCATGTTTTTCACGGAAGCCAAATTGGTGATGAGGAATTATGTTTCTTTCTCGAAGATAGGGATTAACTTTTTTCAGAAGTCAATTTTTCGAGAGTATGGAGAGGCACGGAAGCAAACTGATAGGTCTGTGGGAGGACGGGTAACGTCTTGTCCTTGCCTAGTTTTGGAATCAATATTATTAAGGATTTTTTCCAAGGCGTGGGGAAAGCGGCCCAAGCGAATATAGCATGACCTAGTAATAAAAGCGATTGCAGTATTAGGAAGTTCAGTATGCATTTAGGCGTTATGTGATCATAGCCTGGAGCCTTTTTGGGGTTAAGCTGTGTTTGTAGAAGGGTTTTAATTTCGTTATCGGTGCTAATAATAGGAGCCATAACTTCATGATGGGTCCTATTGTGGGAAGGGATTTGAAAACCATTAGTAGGTGGATTTGGTTAGAAAACTGTGCTCAAGTGACGAGCGAAAACATTTGCCTTTTCTACTTCGCTGCGTGCCCAGTGCCTAGATGATCTCTAATTGGAGACTCACCTTCTACTGGTGCCTTTATTCCTTTATTGGCTTTCCAGAGAGAGAACTTGTTAGAACATGTGGGAGTTAGTTTACTTATGTAGTTGTGTTCCTGCCTTTTGGATTGACGAGGCGAGAACCCCAGTGCGTATGCTTGGCATTATAATCGCCAGCAGCTAAAAACCTGTCTCCTAGAGTATTGAAGAAGTCCTGGAATTGCTTTTCAGGAATTGAAAAACGCGGCGGACAGTACACTGCGGATAGTGTCAAGTTTTTATTGTTACTTAGCAAGCATAAGGATGTAGCTTGTAGATAATGAGTATGAGTATTGAGTATGACTCTAAGGAGTAATGTTTTATTCTATTTCGGATCAGAATACCGGTACCTCCATGAGCCTTACCATCTGGGTGTTCTGTTTTATAAAATCTGTATCCTGGAGTTATATCTATTAGTAAGGTGGGTTTCAACTATAAGCATCACATCAATGTCTTTTTAGGACACAGAGGCAAATTTTGATGAAACTCATTTTTTGCTCAGTAGAACTTGGAGTACCTGGTTTTGTGTTTTAACTAGGTCTTGGATCATGTTTTACATTGTAGACATAAATTGTGTCATACATTGTGTTAGCGCTAGAATCATAGTTTCGAGGCCTCCCTCTTTTTGGGGAATATGTGGGATTTGATCGGCCTGAGCTGATCCTGATTTTACTGCACTTGCGTAAGACAAGTCTGGAGTTTTTGTTAAAACTTAAATAACAAAAACATATAACATACCAAAACATTAACAGCCTGATTGGTAATAACGAAACGAACACGAAACTAGTCGAAATATCATTAAACACTCCTCGGGTTTTTATAGAATTATAGAATCACCGCAAGTCACTTGTAGTCCCTGAGTAGCTTTTTCAATTGAGTTTATTTACATTTTGTATGAAAAATGGAATTTATAATAACTCCAAATGACGTCACATGGACGTTTTTCAGTCACCTGATATTTTCTCTCGTTGAGAGCAAAATTCAAAGATCGCCATTTAGCCAAATATTTGAAAATTGTAGAAGACATTATTTTTTATCTAGTAGTCTTTGAAAAGAAGAGAACATTACTAGGGTTGCCAGGACCCAAAATACATTAGGGGTATTCACACCAACAATGGCAATGTGGTAACCACGCGTAGACCCTGAGTGAAATGAGTTCAATACCATTTTCTAAGTGTTGCCAACAGCAAAAGGAGCAAATAATGGTATAAAATAACATTTTTAGTTATTTATATCTTTAATTTAATTCATATTTTGTAGTTTTTTGTGATAAAAATGTCAGAGTGTAATATTTTTCGGCAGTGAAATTAATCAGGTATTCACACTTGATGACAGTAATGGGGTAATAATTACCACAATCGGTGTGAATGCCCATATTGAAAACAAACTTTTTTCAAAATTCACAAGTATAATTTTGAGATCGCATAGCATCTCATTACGTTTAATATCGGAGTTACTCAAATTGAGTACAAATTGAGTTAACGAAAGCACGGGGTTTTGGTAGCGACGTTTCGTTTTGTCGTAGTTTCTTTTCGGGCTCTCGTTATTCTCAATCAGGCAGTAAGTGACTTTTACAATTGAGTTTATTTACATTTTGTATGAAAAATTGAATTTGTAATAACTCGAAATGACATCGCACGTTTAAACGTTTGAAAACCAAATATTTTAAAATTCATAAGTATAATTTTGTGATCGCATGGCAACTCATTACGTTTAGGCCCAATTTTAGGCCCAATTAGTCAAGAAGTAACGTGAGGTGAGGTGAACTTGTGACGACGTAGAAACCGGAGATAAGAAGAAACTTGTCATAGACGTCAAATGAAATCACACGTATTGTGTATGTGAATTCACCTCTCAAACTTCAAATTTATAGTGTTGCCACATCGTTCCTTTATATATTGTTTCAGGATTTGAGAATCAATCAATAAAGAATAAAAAGGTTTGAGAATAAATGGAAGTTACACACCTTTTCTCAAATTCCTCTTAGTAAATTAATATAATAATAATTAATATTATATAATTATAATCAATAAATAACATGTGAAACATTCAAAACT
>JAFDUT010000196.1:0-41644 GCA_017309665.1 Coelopa frigida
TGAATTTAAGAAATCTAATGTTTCTATTGAATTAAATAATTCATTACCAAACAAATCCTAAAAAAAATGCATGAATAATATTCATTGAAAATTTACTTCATTTGAAATTTACAAAGCGTATAATGCGAGAAAAGCATCTTAAGCATGAACAACTGCGAGCGTCCCATAAAATGGTCCCTTATACTCAGAGCAGGGTTCCCGAATAGACTACAATCGAAGTGTTTCACTTCACTTTGGATCCAAACACTACGTTCATGTGTAGTTGTCGCAAGAAACCAGTATATCAATGTTCTCAGTAGCCTAAGTCAGGATATTGAATTTAGTTTTACTTGTGTTGACCAATCTGATGTACTTAAATGTTTTTCGTCAATAAAGTCTAATGCTGTTGGGTGTGATGGTATTCATCCAATATTTCTTAAGACCCTATTACCAATTTTACTACCTTATATGACACATATTTTTAACACTATTATAACACCTCTTCTTTTCCTGAAAACTGGAAAAAATCTAAAATTATTCCGATTCATAAATCAGCCAATGATTATTGCCCCATAACAATCCTCTCTTATATGTCTAAAGCTCTTGAGTTGATTCTACACAAGCAAATTAACCAATTTCTGCACAATAATTCACTTTTAGCTGACAGACAATCTGGCTTTAGAGCTAAAAGAAGCTGTATAACAGCATTGATTGATTGTTACAGAGGAAATAAGAGCTTCGATAGATAATAACAAAGTGAGTTTTTTAATTCTTCTTGACCACTCGAAAGCTTTTGACACTGTTGACCATGAGATATTAGTCACAAAACTCATAAAAATTTATAATTTTTCACCATCGTCCGCCAGACTAATATTATCATACCTAACGTACAGATCTCAGGCTGTCTGTGCCAATAATATCAGCTCATCTTTTTGCCAAACAAAAGAGGCGTGCCCCAAGGCTAAGTTCTAGGACCACTTTCTTCTCTATTTATATTAATGATTTACCAACTATCTTAAATAACTGTAATGTCCACATGTATGCCGATGATGTCCAATTGTACTTTAGTTGTGATCGTAGCTTTGTGTCTAACTGTGTAGATACCATTAATGAAAATCTTGACCACATCTATACATGGGCCTGCAAAAATGGACTATGCCTCAATCCAAATAAATCAAAGTGTATAGTAATATCAAAAAAAGTAATTGACCTTGCGAACTTCTCTAGTATATTAATGAATAAATGTAAGATTGACTTTGTCGATACTGCTAAAAATTTAGGACTGACATTTAATAGGAACCTGACAAGGAACAACCACATTAGTATTGCATGTGGGAAAGAATATGGAATGCTCCGTACTCTATGGGTAACGCAGCACTGCATTCCATTAAAAATTAGAATGCTTCTAGCCAAATCATATCTTATCCCTGTCTTACTATACGGATGTGAAATTTTTGCTAATTGTGACTACATTAATAAACATAAACTCAATGTGATCTTCAATAACTGAATTTATTTATTTTATGAACACTTGAAAAACTCGTCGTGAGCTTTTTTATGGTGATGGAAATCAGAATATAAACATTGACTATGTTCAGAGTTCGTCGTATCTTCGTTAGTTCTTGATGTTGATGAACGTTGAGAAGAAGTGCTTGATTCTTGGTCAATAACTCTATTCCGTATTCTGCAATCGCGACAACGCTCTACTGATGTTTTAGCATAATTAATAAGATAAATCAGTAAATATGAATTTTACGAAATATTGGAAAATCTGCGTTATTTTTGAGTCACTTCCCGCAGTCCCTTTCCGCTCCATTTCTTTTCGATCCATTTGAACACGTGTTCCTTTTCATTCATAGAAACTCTTTGTCAGCGCGGCTTTATTCGCGTTGATTGAACCCATTGCACTATGGTCCCAAACACCCATCTAGGTGGCATAAATTCATTTTTAAAGTTCTGATTTCTAATGATATTTTATTTATTAAAAGTCTAATGCTACCGACTGCATACTTTGTTTTTATTTAAAATGATGTGCTACAATGTTTTCAACACTTAAACTTAACATTTTTGAAAAATTTTAAGTTTAGTTTTCGCGAGATCAAACATTTTCAATTTGAATTTTTGATATTTAATATAATAAGATATTTTAAAAAAGAATCCAATATGGAAATAAAAACTAAAGGTAATTGCAAAAAAATCAAAATTTACAAATCCATTGTTTGTTGTTGTTTTTTTTTTTTCTAAATGGCGTTCAAAATTAACTCTATTTTGGATGAATATTTCCACTTTGTGTTTAGAGTTAAAGTCCAAAATTCATGTTGCGATATTTAGCGATTCTTGAATTATTTCAAAGGCGAAGGCGAATTTAAAAAACAAGTATTTTAATATAAATGATGAATTTGGTATGTAAACTAAGAGTAAAGTATACATAATGTACTACCGTTTTGAAGGTAATTAAGCTTTCAGAAAATATATATAAAAGATATGGTTTATTAATTTTTTTTTTAATTATTTAACTTAAAAAATATTTATTTTTTTTTTTTTGTTTTTATTATTTTTTTTTACTAATAATTTTTTAAAAAAAACTAAAAATGCAGTTTTTAAATACCTTTAATTTGATATATCGTATTGCTCGATCGGGTAATATTTGTGGATTTGGTGGCTACTTGAAAAAATCATTAATTTGAACTTTGACCTCACTTTATTGCCAAACCAAATGAGTCCGCCGCCATATTTTGTTGTAATTTTTCGTTATTTTCTTCTACCCAAATCAATAAGTATACATAATGTACTACCGTTTTGAAGGTAATTAAGCTTTCAGAAAATATATATAAAAGATATGGTTTATTAAGTTTTTTTAAAATTATTTAATCTAAAAAATATTTTTTTTTTTTTTGTTTTTATTATTTATTGCTGGATCGGGTAATATTTGTGGATTTGGTGGCTACTTGAAAAAATCATTAATTTGAACTTTGACCTCACTTTATTGCCAAACCAAATGAGTCCGCCGCCATATTTTGTTGTAATTTTTCGTTATTTTTTTTTTGACGTGGGTAAAGTAAAGTAAGTAAAGTGGTAAAGTAAAATTGTTCCGAGAAATGTAAGTGCAGAGCATAGAACGTGCGTAGAACAGAGAGCGCCGTATACGCAATAGGAATGAAGAGTACGGACGATACGTACATGAGCATGGGAGGCAACAACAAATACACAGCGATGAATGAATGCAGCGCAACGAGGAATGCGCAAAACAAGAATACGCGAACTGCGTCGCCTGTGTAATTGTTAGTGTAATTCGATCTAACGACAATGGCACTAAGCATGGACAGGGTGACGTATAGTGCGAAGAAGGATCGCGATATCTCTAGACCCTAGAATTATCATCTAAGCGATGGTGACACGCCATATTTTGTTGTAATTTTTCGTTATTTTTTTTTTTGACGTGGGTGTGGTAAAGTAAAATTGTTCCGAGAAATGTAAGTGCAGAGCATAGAACGTGCGTAGAACAGAGAGCGCCGTATACGCAATAGGAATGAAGAGTACGGACGATACGTACATGAGCCTGTATAAAAGGGCGAAGAGAACCGAGTCTGGAGTCAGTTGTGAAAGAGATCTATGAACGCAAATACGAGTTGAACAAGTGAACAGTGGTGCGAATAATGTCGCATATAAGATAAAGAGTTGTGATAAGAGAACTTTGTAAATACATAAGCTAGAGTTATTGCAAATAGTTGTTCAAGTTATTTGAATAAATAACATTTGTTAATAGCAGATCAAATTAAGTCTTTAATTGATATCCAATGATCGAACCCTCTTTAATAAACAGTAAAATTGGTAACAATATGTTTCATATATATTATTTTAAAAATGAATTTAAGAAATCTAATGTTTCTATTGAATTAAATAATTCATTACCAACAAATCCTAAAAAAAATGCATGAATAATATTCATTGAAAATTTACTTCATTTGAAATTTACAAAGCGTATAATGCGAGAAAGCATCTTAAGCATGAACAACTGCGAGCGTCCCATAAAATGGTCCCTTATACTCAGAGCAGGGTTCCCGAATAGACTACAATCGAAGTGTTTCACTTCACTTTGGATCCAAACACTACGTTCATGTGTAGTTGTCGCAAGAAACCAGTATATCAATGTTCTCAGTAGCCTAAGTCAGGATATTGAATTTAGTTTTACTTGTGTTGACCAATCTGATGTACTTAAATGTTTTTCGTCAATAAAGTCTAATGCTGTTGGGTGTGATGGTATTCATCCAATATTTCTTAAGACCCTATTACCAATTTTACTACCTTATATGACACATATTTTTAACACTATTATAACCACCTCTTCTTTTCCTGAAAACTGGAAAAAATCTAAAATTATTCCGATTCATAAATCAGCCAATGATTATTGCCCCATAACAATCCTCTCTTATATGTCTAAAGCTCTTGAGTTGATTCTACACAAGCAAATTAACCAATTTCTGCACAATAATTCACTTTTAGCTGACAGACAATCTGGCTTTAGAGCTAAAAGAAGCTGTATAACAGCATTGATTGATTGTTACAGAGGAAATAAGAGCTTCGATAGATAATAACAAAGTGAGTTTTTTAATTCTTCTTGACCACTCGAAAGCTTTTGACACTGTTGACCATGAGATATTAGTCACAAAACTCATAAAAATTTATAATTTTTCACCATCGTCCGCCAGACTAATATTATCATACCTAACGTACAGATCTCAGGCTGTCTGTGCCAATAATATCAGCTCATCTTTTTTGCCAAACAAAAGAGGCGTGCCACAAGGCTAAGTTCTAGGACCACTTCTCTTCTCTATTTATATTAATGATTTACCAACTATCTTAAATAACTGTAATGTCCACATGTATGCCGATGATGTCCAATTGTTCTTTAGTTGTGATCGTAGCTTTGTGTCTAACTGTGTAGATACCATTAATGAAAATCTTGACCACATCTATACATGGGCCTGCAAAAATGGACTATGCCTCAATCCAAATAAATCAAAGTGTATAGTAATATCAAAAAAAGTAATTGACCTTGCGAACTTCTCTAGTATATTAATGAATAAATGTAAGATTGACTTTGTCGATACTGCTAAAAATTTAGGACTGACATTTAATAGGAACCTGACAAGGAACAACCACATTAGTATTGCATGTGGGAAAGAATATGGAATGCTCCGTACTCTAGCGGTAACGCAGCACTGCATTCCATTAAAAATTAGAATGCTTCTAGCCAAATCATATCTTATCCCTGTCTTACTATACGGATGTGAAATTTTTGCTAATTGTGACTACATTAATAAACATAAACTCAATGTGATCTTCAATAACTGAATTTATTTATTTTATGAACACTTTAAAAACTCGTCGTGAGCTTTTTTATGGTGATGGAAATCAGAATATAAACATTGACTATGTTCAGAGTTCGTCGTATCTTCGTTAGTTCTTGATGTTGATGAACGTTGAGAAGAAGTGCTTGATTCTTGGTCAATAACTCTATTCCGTATTCTGCAATCGCGACAACGCTCTACTGATGTTTTAGCATAATTAATAAGATAAATCAGTAAATATGAATTTTACGAAATATTGGAAAATCTGCGTTATTTTTGAGTCACTTCCCGCAGTCCCTTTCCGCTCCATTTCTTTTCGATCCATTTGAACACGTGTTCCTTTTCATTCATAGAAACTCTTTGTCAGCGCGGCTTTATTCGCGTTGATTGAACCCATTGCACTATGGTCCCAAACACCCATCTAGGTGGCATAAATTCATTTTTAAAGTTCTGATTTCTAATGATATTTTATTTATTAAAAGTCTAATGCTACCGACTGCATACTTTGTTTTTATTTAAAATGATGTGCTACAATGTTTTCAACACTTAAACTTAACATTTTTGAAAAATTTTAAGTTTAGTTTTCGCGAGATCAAACATTTTCAATTTGAATTTTTGATATTTAATATAATAAGATATTTTAAAAAAGAATCCAATATGGAAATAAAAACTAAAGGTAATTGCAAAAAAATCAAAATTTACAAATCCATTGTTTTGTTCTTGTTTTTTTTTTCTAAAATGGCGTCAAAATTAACTCTATTTTGGATGAATATTTCCAACTTTGTGTTTAGAGTTAAAGTCCAAAAATTCATGTTGCGATATTTAGCGATTCTTGAATTATTTCAAAGGCGAAGGCGAATTTAAAAAACAAGTATTTTAATATAAATGATGAATTTGGTATGTAAACTAAGAGTAAAGTATACATAATGTACTACCGTTTTGAAGGTAATTAAGCTTTCAGAAAATATATATAAAAGATATGGTTTATTAATTTTTTTTTTAATTATTTAACTTAAAAAATATTTATTTTTTTTTTTGTTTTTATTATTTTTTTTACTAATAATTTTTTTAAAAAAACTAAAAATGCAGTTTTTAAATACCTTTAATTTGATATATCGTATTGCTCGATCGGGTAATATTTGTGGATTTGGTGGCTACTTGAAAAAATCATTAATTTGAACTTTGACCTCACTTTATTGCCAAACCAAATGAGTCCGCCGCCATATTTTGTTGTAATTTTTCGTTATTTTCTTCTACCCAAATCAATAAGTATACATAATGTACTACCGTTTTGAAGGTAATTAAGCTTTCAGAAAATATATATAAAAGATATGGTTTATTAAGTTTTTTTAAAATTATTTAATCTAAAAAATATTTATTTTTTTTTTGTTTTTTATTATTTATTGCTGGATCGGGTAATATTTGTGGATTTGGTGGCTACTAAATCATTAATTTGAACTTTGACCTCACTTTATTGCCAAACCAAATGAGTCCGCCGCCATATTTTATTGTAATTTTTCGTTATTTTTTTTTTGACGTGGGTGTGGTAAAGTAAAATTGTTCCGAGAAATGTAAGTGCAGAGCATAGAACGTGCGTAGAACAGAGAGCGCCGTATACGCAATAGGAATGAAGAGTACGGACGATACGTACATGAGCATGGGAGGCAACAACAAATACACAGTGAAGATGAATGCAGCGCAACGAGGAATGCGCAAAACAAGAATACGCGAACTGCGTCGCCTGTGTAATTGTTAGTGTAATTCGATCTAACGACAATGGCACTGAGCATGTTTCGTTATTTTTTTTTTGAGTGGGTTGTGGGAAAGTAAAATTGTTCCGAGAATGTAAGTGCAGAGCATAGAACGTGCGTAGAACAGAGAGCGCCGTATACGCATAGGAATGAAGAGTACGGACGATACGTACATGAGCATGGGAGGCCAACAACAAATACACAGCGAAGAACGAATGCAGCGCAAAGAGGAATGCGCAAAACAAGAGTACGCAAACTGCGTCGCCTGTGTAATTGTTAGTGTAATTCGATCTAACGACAATGGCACTGAGCATGGACAGGGTGACGTATAGTGCGAGAAGGATCGCGATATCTCTAGACCTAGAATTATCATCTAAGCGATGGTGACACGCAGCCTGTATAAAGGGCGAAGAGAACCGAGTCTGGAGTCAGTTGTGAAAGAGATCTATGAACGCAAATACGAGTTGAACAAGTGAACAGTGGTGCGAATAATGTCGCATATAAGATAAAGAGTTGTGATAAGAGAACTTTGTAAATACATAAACTAGAGTTATTGCAAATAGTTGTTCAAGTTATTTGAATAAATAACATTGGTTAATAGCAGATCAAATTAAGTCTTTAATTGATATCCAATGATCGAACCCTCTTTAATAAACAGTAAAATTGGTAACAATATGTTTCATATATATTATTTAAAAAATGAATTTAAGAAATCTAATGTTTCTATTGAATTAAATAATTCATTACCAAACAAATCCTAAAAAAATGTATGAATAATATTCATTGAAAATTTACTTCATTTGAAATTTACAAAGCGTATAATGCGAGAAAAGCATCTTAAGCATGAACAACTGCGAGCGTCCCATAAAATGGTCCCTTATACTCAGAGCAGGGTTCCCGAATAGACTACAATCGAAGTGTTTCACTTCACTTTGGATCCAAACACTACGTTCATGTGTAGTTGTCGCAAGAAACCAGTATATCAATGTTCTCAGTAGCCTAAGTCAGGATATTGAATTTAGTTTTACTTGTGTTGACCAATCTGATGTACTTAAATGTTTTTCGTCAATAAAGTCTAATGCTGTTGGGTGTGATGGTATTCATCCAATATTTCTTAAGACCCTATTACCAATTTTACTACCTTATATGACACATATTTTTAACACTATTATAAACACCTCTTCTTTTCCTGAAAACTGGAAAAAATCTAAAATTATTCCGATTCATAAATCAGCCAATGATTATTGCCCCATAACAATCCTCTCTTATATGTCTAAAGCTCTTGAGTTGATTCTACACAAGCAAATTAACCAATTTCTGCACAATAATTCACTTTTAGCTGACAGACAATCTGGCTTTAGAGCTAAAAGAAGCTGTATAACAGCATTGATTGATTGTTACAGAGGAAATAAGAGCTTCGATAGATAATAACAAAGTGAGTTTTTTAATTCTTCTTGACCACTCGAAAGCTTTTGACACTGTTGACCATGAGATATTAGTCACAAAACTCATAAAAATTTATAATTTTTCACCATCGTCCGCCAGACTAATATTATCATACCTAACGTACAGATCTCAGGCTGTCTGTGCCAATAATATCAGCTCATCTTTTTGCCAAACAAAAGAGGCGTGCCACAAGGCTAAGTTCTAGGACCACTTCTCTTCTCTATTTATATTAATGATTTACCAACTATCTTAAATAACTGTAATGTCCACATGTATGCCGATGATGTCCAATTGTACTTTAGTTGTGATCGTAGCTTTGTGTCTAACTGTGTAGATACCATTAATGCAAAAATGGACTATGCCTCAATCCAAATAAATCAAAGTGTATAGTAATATCAAAAAAAGTAATTGACCTTGCGAACTTCTCTAGTATATTAATGAATAAATGTAAGATTGACTTTGTCGATACTGCTAAAAATTTAGGACTGACATTTAATAGGAACCTGACAAGGAACAACCACATTAGTATTGCATGTGGGAAAGAATATGGAATGCTTCGTACTCTATGGGTAACGCAGCACTGCAAGAATACGCGAACTGCGTCGCCTGTGTAATTGTTAGTGTAATTCGATCTAACGACAATGGCACTGAGCATGGACAGGGTGACGTATAGTGCGAAGAAGGATCGCGATATCTCTAGACCCTAGAATTATCATCTAAGCGATGGTGACACGCCATATTTTGTTGTAATTTTTCGTTATTTTTTTTTTGACGTGGGTGTGGTAAAGTAAAATTGTTCCGAGAAATGTAAGTGCAGAGCGTAGAACGTGCGTAGAACAGAGAGCGCCGTATACGCAATAGGAATGAAGAGTACGGACGATACGTACATGAGCATGGGAGGCAACAACAAATACACAGCGAAGAACGAATGCAGCGCAAAGAGGAATGCGCAAAACAAGAGTACGCAAACTGCGTCGCCTGTGTAATTGTTAGTGTAATTCGATCTAACGACAATGGCACTGAGCATGGACAGGGTGACGTATAGTGCGAAGAAGGATCGCGATATCTCTAGACCCTAGAATTATCATCTAAGCGATGGTGACACGCAGCCTGTATAAAAGGGCGAAGAGAACCGAGTCTGGAGTCAGTTGTGAAAGAGATCTATGAACGCAAATACGAGTTGAACAAGTGAACAGTGGTGCGAATAATGTCGCATATAAGATAAAGAGTTGTGATAAGAGAACTTTGTAAATACATAAGCTAGAGTTATTGCAAATAGTTGTTCAAGTTATTTGAATAAATAACATTGGTTAATAGCAGATCAAATTAAGTCTTTAATTGATATCCAATGATCGAACCCTCTTTAATAAACAGTAAAATTGGTAACAATATGTTTCATATATATTATTTAAAAAATGAATTTAAGAAATCTAATGTTTCTATTGAATTAAATAATTCATTACCAAACAAATCCTAAAAAAAATGTATGAATAATATTCATTGAAAATTTACTTCATTTGAAATTTACAAAGCGTATAATGCGAGAAAAGCATCTTAAGCATGAACAACTGCGAGCGTCCCATAAAATGGTCCCTTATACTCAGAGCAGGGTTCCCGAATAGACTACAATCGAAGTGTTTCACTTCACTTTGGATCCAAACACTACGTTCATGTGTAGTTGTCGCAAGAAACCAGTATATCAATGTTCTCAGTAGCCTAAGTCAGGATATTGAATTTAGTTTTACTTGTGTTGACCAATCTGATGTACTTAAATGTTTTTCGTCAATAAAGTCTAATGCTGTTGGGTGTGATGGTATTCATCCAATATTTCTTAAGACCCTATTACCAATTTTACTACCTTATATGACACATATTTTTAACACTATTATAAACACCTCTTCTTTTCCTGAAAACTGGAAAAAATCTAAAATTATTCCGATTCATAAATCAGCCAATGATTATTGCCCCATAACAATCCTCTCTTATATGTCTAAAGCTCTTGAGTTGATTCTACACAAGCAAATTAACCAATTTCTGCACAATAATTCACTTTTAGCTGACAGACAATCTGGCTTTAGAGCTAAAAGAAGCTGTATAACAGCATTGATTGATTGTTACAGAGGAAATAAGAGCTTCGATAGATAATAACAAAGTGAGTTTTTTAATTCTTCTTGACCACTCGAAAGCTTTTGACACTGTTGACCATGAGATATTAGTCACAAAACTCATAAAAATTTATAATTTTTCACCATCGTCCGCCAGACTAATATTATCATACCTAACGTACAGATCTCAGGCTGTCTGTGCCAATAATATCAGCTCATCTTTTTGCCAAACAAAAGAGGCGTGCCCCAAGGCTAAGTTCTAGGACCACTTCTCTTCTCTATTTATATTAATGATTTACCAACTATCTTAAATAACTGTAATGTCCACATGTATGCCGATGATGTCCAATTGTACTTTAGTTGTGATCGTAGCTTTGTGTCTAACTGTGTAGATACCATTAATGCAAAAATGGACTATGCCTCAATCCAAATAAATCAAAGTGTATAGTAATATCAAAAAAAGTAATTGACCTTGCGAACTTCTCTAGTATATTAATGAATAAATGTAAGATTGACTTTGTCGATACTGCTAAAAATTTAGGACTGACATTTAATAGGAACCTGACAAGGAACAACCACATTAGTATTGCATGTGGGAAAGAATATGGAATGCTTCGTACTCTATGGGTAACGCAGCACTGCATTCCATTAAAAATTAGAATGCTTCTAGCCAAATCATATCTTATCCCTGTCTTACTATACGGATGTGAAATTTTTGCTAATTGTGACTACATTAATAAACATAAACTCAATGTGATCTTCAATAACTGAATTTATTTTTTTATGAACACTTGAAAAACTCGTCGTGAGCTTTTTTATGGTGATGGAAATCAGAATATAAACATTGACTATGTTCAGAGTTCGTCGTATCTTCGTTAGTTCTTGATGTTGATGAACGTTGAGAAGAAGTGCTTGATTCTTGGTCAATAACTCTATTCCGTATTCTGCAATCGCGACAACGCTCTACTGATGTTTTAGCATAATTAATAAGATAAATCAGTAAATATGAATTTTACGAAATATTGGAAAATCTGCGTTATTTTTGAGTCACTTCCCGCAGTCCCTTTCCGCTCCATTTCTTTTCGATCCATTTGAACACGTGTTCCTTTTCATTCATAGAAACTCTTTGTTAGCGCGGCTTTATTCGCGTTGATTGAACCCATTGCACTATGGTCCCAAACACCCATCTAGGTGGCATAAATTCATTTTTAAAGTTCTGATTTCTAATGATATTTTATTTATTAAAAGTCTAATGCTACCGACTGCATACTTTGTTTTTATTTAAAATGATGTGCTACAATGTTTTCAACACTTAAACTTAACATTTTTGAAAAATTTTAAGTTTAGTTTTCGCGAGATCAAACATTTTCAATTTGAATTTTTGATATTTAATATAATAAGATATTTTAAAAAAGAATTCAATATGGAAATAAAAACTAAAGGTAATTGAAAAAAAATAAAATTTACAAATCCATTGTTTTGTTGTTGTTTTTTTTTTCTAAAATGGCGTCAAAATTAACTCTATTTTGGATGACAATTTCCAACTTTGTGTTTAGAGTTAAAGTCCAAAAATTCATGTTGCGATATTTAGCGATTCTTGAATTATTTCAAAGGCGAAGGGACTTGAATTCAAGAAATGTATTTAAAAAAACAAGTATTTTAATATAAATGATGAATTTGGTATGTAAACTAAGAGTGAAGTATACATAATGTACTACCGTTTTGAAGGTAATTAAGCTTTCAGAAAATATATATAAAAGATATGGTTTATTAATTTTTTTTTAAATTATTTAACCTAAAAAATATTTATTTTTTTTTTTGTTTTTATTATTTTTTTTTTACTAATAATTTTTTTAAAAAACTAAAAATGCAGTTTTTAAATACCTTTAATTTGATATATCGTATTGCTCGATCGGGTAATATTTGTGGATTTGGTGGCTACTTGAAAAAATCATTAATTTGAACTTTGACCTCACTTTATTGCCAAACCAAATGAGTCCGCCGCCATATTTTGTTGTAATTTTTCGTTATTTTTTTTTTGACGTGGGTGTGGTAAAGTAAAATTGTTCCGAGAAATGTAAGTGCAGAGCATAGAACGTGCGTAGAACAGAGAGCGCCGTATACGCAATAGGAATGAAGAGTACGGACGATACGTACATGAGCATGGGAGGCAACAACAAATACACAGCGAAGAACGAATGCAGCGCAAAGAGGAATGCGCAAAACAAGAGTACGCAAACTGCGTCGCCTGTGTAATTGTTAGTGTAATTCGATCTAACGACAATGGCACTGAGCATGGACAGGGTGACGTATAGTGCGAAGAAGGATCGCGATATCTCTAGACCCTAGAATTATCATCTAAGCGATGGTGACACGCAGCCTGTATAAAAGGGCGAAGAGAACCGAGTCTGGAGTCAGTTGTGAAAGAGATCTATGAACGCAAATACGAGTTGAACAAGTGAACAGTGGTGCGAATAATGTCGCATATAAGATAAAGAGTTGTGATAAGAGAACTTTGTAAATACATAAGCTAGAGTTATTGCAAATAGTTGTTCAAGTTATTTGAATAAATAACATTTGTTAATAGCAGATCAAATTAAGTCTTTAATTGATATCCAATGATCGAACCCTCTTTAATAAACAGTAAAATTGGTAACAATATGTTTCATATATATTATTTAAAAAATGAATTTAAGAAATCTAATGTTTCTATTGAATTAAATAATTCATTACCAAACAAATCCTAAAAAAAATGCATGAATAATATTCATTGAAAATTTACTTCATTTGAAATTTACAAAGCGTATAATGCGAGAAAAGCATCTTAAGCATGAACAACTGCGAGCGTCCCATAAAATGGTCCCTTATACTCAGAGCAGGGTTCCCGAATAGACTACAATCGAAGTGTTTCACTTCACTTTGGATCCAAACACTACGTTCATGTGTAGTTGTCGCAAGAAACCAGTATATCAATGTTCTCAGTAGCCTAAGTCAGGATATTGAATTTAGTTTTACTTGTGTTGACCAATCTGATGTACTTAAATGTTTTTCGTCAATAAAGTCTAATGCTGTTGGGTGTGATGGTATTCATCCAATATTTCTTAAGACCCTATTACCAATTTTACTACCTTATATGACACATATTTTTAACACTATTATAAACCACCTCTTCTTTTCCTGAAAACTGGAAAAAATCTAAAATTATTCCGATTCATAAATCAGCCAATGATTATTGCCCCATAACAATCCTCTCTTATATGTCTAAAGCTCTTGAGTTGATTCTACACAAGCAAATTAACCAATTTCTGCACAATAATTCACTTTTAGCTGACAGACAATCTGGCTTTAGAGCTAAAAGAAGCTGTATAACAGCATTGATTGATTGTTACAGAGGAAATAAGAGCTTCGATAGATAATAACAAAGTGAGTTTTTTAATTCTTCTTGACCACTCGAAAGCTTTTGACACTGTTGACCATGAGATATTAGTCACAAAACTCATAAAAATTTATAATTTTTCACCATCGTCCGCCAGACTAATATTATCATACCTAACGTACAGATCTCAGGATGTCTGTGCCAATAATATCAGCTCATCTTTTTTGCCAAACAAAAGAGGCGTGCCCTAAGGCTAAGTTCTAGGACCACTTCTCTTCTCTATTTATATTAATGATTTACCAACTATCTTAAATAACTGTAATGTCCACATGTATGCCGATGATGTCCAATTGTACTTTAGTTGTGATCGTAGCTTTGTGTCTAACTGTGTAGATACCATTAATGAAAATCTTGACCACATCTATACATGGGCCTGCAAAAATGGACTATGCCTCAATCCAAATAAATCAAAGTGTATAGTAATATCAAAAAAAGTAATTGACCTTGCGAACTTCTCTAGTATATTAATGAATAAATGTAAGATTGACTTTGTCGATACTGCTAAAAATTTAGGACTGACATTTAATAGGAACCTGACAAGGAACAACCACATTAGTATTGCATGTGGGAAAGAATATGGAATGCTCCGTACTCTATGGGTAACGCAGCACTGCATTCCATTAAAAATTAGAATGCTTCTAGCCAAATCATATCTTATCCCTGTCTTACTATACGGATGTGAAATTTTTGCTAATTGTGACTACATTAATAAACATAAACTCAATGTGATCTTCAATAACTGAATTTATTTATTTTATGAACACTTGAAAAACTCGTCGTGAGCTTTTTTATGGTGATGGAAATCAGAATATAAACATTGACTATGTTCAGAGTTCGTCGTATCTTCGTTAGTTCTTGATGTTGATGAACGTTGAGAAGAAGTGCTTGATTCTTGGTCAATAACTCTATTCCGTATTCTGCAATCGCGACAACGCTCTACTGATGTTTTAGCATAATTAATAAGATAAATCAGTAAATATGAATTTTACGAAATATTGGAAAATCTGCGTTATTTTTGAGTCACTTCCCGCAGTCCCTTTCCGCTCCATTTCTTTTCGATCCATTTGAACACGTGTTCCTTTTCATTCATAGAAACTCTTTGTCAGCGCGGCTTTATTCGCGTTGATTGAACCCATTGCACTATGGTCCCAAACACCCATCTAGGTGGCATAAATTCATTTTTAAAGTTCTGATTTCTAATGATATTTTATTTATTAAAAGTCCATTGCTACCGACTGCATACTTTGTTTTTATTTAAAATGATGTGCTACAATGTTTTCAACACTTAAACTTAACATTTTTGAAAAATTTAAGTTTAGTTTTCGCGAGATCAAACATTTTCAAATTTGAATTTTTGATATTTAATATAATAAGATATTTTAAAAAAGAATCCAATATGGAAATAAAAACTAAAGGTAATTGCAAAAAAATAAAATTTACAAATCCATTGTTTTGTTGTTGTTTTTTTTTCTAAAATGGCGTCAAAATTAACTCTATTTTGGATGACAATTTCCAACTTTGTGTTTAGAGTTAAAGTCCAAAAATTCATGTTGCGATATTTAGCGATTCTTGAATTATTTCAAAGGCGAAGGGACTTGAATTCAAGAAATGTATTTAAAAAAACAAGTATTTTAATATAAATGATGAATTTGGTATGTAAACTAAGAGTGAAGTATACATAATGTACTACCGTTTTGAAGGTAATTAAGCTTTCAGAAAATATATATAAAAGATATGGTTTATTAATTTTTTTTAAATTATTTAACCTAAAAAATATTTATTTTTTTTTGTTTTATTATTTTTTTACTATAATTTTTTTTAAAAAACTAAAAATGCAGTTTTTAAATACCTTTAATTTGATATATCGTATTGCTCGATCGGGTAATATTTGTGGATTTGGTGGCTACTTGAAAAAATCATTAATTTGAACTTTGACCTCACTTTATTGCCAAACCAAATGAGTCCGCCGCCATATTTTGTTGTAATTTGTGGTAAAGTAAAATTGTTCCGAGAAATGTAAGTGCAGAGCATAGAACGTGCGTAGAACAGAGAGCGCCGTATACGCAATAGGAATGAAGAGTACGGACGATACGTACATGAGCATGGGAGGCAACAACAAATACACAGCGAAGAACGAATGCAGCGCAAAGAGGAATGCGCAAAACAAGAGTACGCAAACTGCGTCGCCTGTGTAATTGTTAGTGTAATTCGATCTAACGACAATGGCACTGAGCATGGACAGGGTGACGTATAGTGCGAAGAAGGATCGCGATATCTCTAGACCCTAGAATTATCATCTAAGCGATGGTGACACGCAGCCTGTATAAAAGGGCGAAGAGAACCGAGTCTGGAGTCAGTTGTGAAAGAGATCTATGAACGCAAATACGAGTTGAACAAGTGAACAGTGGTGCGAATAATGTCGCATATAAGATAAAGAGTTGTGATAAGAGAACTTTGTAAATACATAAGCTAGATTTATTGCAAATAGTTGTTCAAGTTATTTGAATAAATAACATTTGTTAATAGCAGATCAAATTAAGTCTTTAATTGATATCCAATGATCGAACCCTCTTTAATAAACAGTAAAATTGGTAACAATATGTTTCATATATATTATTTAAGAAATGAATTTAAGAAATCTAATGTTTCTATTGAATTAAATAATTCATTACCAAACAAATCCTAAAAAAACTGCATGAATAATATTCATTGAAAATTTACTTCATTTGAAATTTACAAAGCGTATAATGCGAGAAAAGCATCTTAAGCATGAACAACTGCGAGCGTCCCATAAAATGGTCCCTTATACTCAGAGCAGGGTTCCCGAATAGACTACAATCGAAGTGTTTCACTTCACTTTGGATCCAAACACTACGTTCATGTGTAGTTGTCGCAAGAAACCAGTATATCAATGTTCTCAGTAGCCTAAGTCAGGATATTGAATTTAGTTTTACTTGTGTTGACCAATATGATGTACTTAAATGTTTTTCGTCAATAAAGTCTAATGCTGTTGGGTGTGATGGTATTCATCCAATATTTCTTAAGACCCTATTACCAATTTTACTACCTTATATGACACATATTTTTAACACTATTATAAACACCTCTTCTTTTCCTGAAAACTGGAAAAAATCTAAAATTATTCCGATTCATAAATCAGCCAATGATTATTGCCCCATAACAATCCTCTCTTATATGTCTAAAGCTCTTGAGTTGATTCTACACAAGCAAATTAACCAATTTCTGCACAATAATTCACTTTTAGCTGACAGACAATCTGGCTTTAGAGCTAAAAGAAGCTGTATAACAGCATTGATTGATTGTTACAGAGGAAATAAGAGCTTCGATAGATAATAACAAAGTGAGTTTTTTAATTCTTCTTGACCACTCGAAAGCTTTTGACACTGTTGACCATGAGATATTAGTCACAAAACTCATAAAAATTTATAATTTTTCACCATCGTCCGCCAGACTAATATTATCATACCTAACGTACAGATCTCAGGATGTCTGTGCCAATAATATCAGCTCATCTTTTTGCCAAACAAAAGAGGCGTGCCCCAAGGCTAAGTTCTAGGACCACTTATCTTCTCTATTTATATTAATGATTTACCAACTATCTTAAATAACTGTAATGTCCACATGTATGCCGATGATGTCCAATTGTACTTTAGTTGTGATCGTAGCTTTGTGTCTAACTGTGTAGATACCATTAATGAAAATCTTGACCACATCTATACATGGGCCTGCAAAAATGGACTATGCCTCAATCCAAATAAATCAAAGTGTATAGTAATATCAAAAAAAGTAATTGACCTTGCGAACTTCTCTAGTATATTAATGAATAAATGTAAGATTGACTTTGTCGATACTGCTAAAAATTTAGGACTGACATTTAATAGGAACCTGACAAGGAACAACCACATTAGTATTGCATGTGGGAAAGAATATGGAATGCTCCGTACTCTATGGGTAACGCAGCACTGCATTCCATTAAAAATTAGAATGCTTCTAGCCAAATCATATCTTATCCCTGTCTTACTATACGGATGTGAAATTTTTGCTAATTGTGACTACATTAATAAACATAAACTCAATGTGATCTTCAATAACTGAATTTATTTATTTTATGAACACTTGAAAAACTCGTCGTGAGCTTTTTTATGGTGATGGAAATCAGAATATAAACATTGACTATGTTCAGAGTTCGTCGTATCTTCGTTAGTTCTTGATGTTGATGAACGTTGAGAAGAAGTGCTTGATTCTTGGTCAATAACTCTATTCCGTATTCTGCAATCGCGACAACGCTCTACTGATGTTTTAGCATAATTAATAAGATAAATCAGTAAATATGAATTTTACGAAATATTGGAAAATCTGCGTTATTTTTGAGTCACTTCCCGCAGTCCCTTTCCGCTCCATTTCTTTTCGATCCATTTGAACACGTGTTCCTTTTCATTCATAGAAACTCTTTGTCAGCGCGGCTTTATTCGCGTTGATTGAACCCATTGCACTATGGTCCCAAACACCCATCTAGGTGGCATAAATTCATTTTTAAAGTTCTGATTTCTAATGATATTTTATTTATTAAAAGTCTAATGCTACCGACTGCATACTTTGTTTTTATTTAAAATGACGTGCTACAATGTTTTCAACACTTAAACTTAACATTTTTGAAAAATTTTAAGTTTAGTTTTCGCGAGATCAAACATTTTCAATTTGAATTTTTGATATTTAATATAATAAGATATTTTAAAAAAGAATCCAATATGGAAATAAAAACTAAAGGTATTTGCAAAAAAATCAAAATTTACAAATCCATTGTTTTGTTGTTGTTTTTTTTTCTAAAATGGCGTCAAAATTAACTCTATTTTGGATGAATATTTCCAACTTTGTGTTTAGAGTTAAAGTCCAAAAATTCATGTTGCGATATTTAGCGATTCTTGAATTATTTCAAAGGCGAAGGCGAATTTAAAAAACAAGTATTTTAATATAAATGATGAATTTGGTATGTAAACTAAGAGTAAAGTATACATAATGTACTACCGTTTTGAAGGTAATTAAGCTTTCAGAAAATATATATAAAAGATATGGTTTATTAATTTTTTTTTTAATTATTTAACCTAAAAAATATTTATTTTTTTTTTTTTGTTTTTATTATTTTTTTTTACTAATAATTTTTTTTAAAAAACTAAAAATGCAGTTTTTAAATACCTTTAATTTGATATATCGTATTGCTCGATCGGGTAATATTTGTGGATTTGGTGGCTACTTGAAAAAATCATTAATTTGAACTTTGACCTCACTTTATTGCCAAACCAAATGAGTCCGCCGCCATATTTTGTTGTAATTTTTCGTTATTTTTTTTTTGACGTGGGTGTGGTAAAGTAAAATTGTTCCGAGAAATGTAAGTGCAGAGCATAGAACGTGCGTAGAACAGAGAGCGCCGTATACGCAATAGGAATGAAGAGTACGGACGATACGTACATGAGCATGGGAGGCAACAACAAATACACAGCGAAGAACGAATGCAGCGCAAAGAGGAATGCGCAAAACAAGAGTACGCAAACTGCGTCGCCTGTGTAATTGTTAGTGTAATTCGATCTAACGACAATGGCACTGAGCATGGACAGGGTGACGTATAGTGCGAAGAAGGATCGCGATATCTCTAGACCCTAGAATTATCATCTAAGCGATGGTGACACGCAGCCTGTATAAAAGGGCGAAGAGAACCGAGTCTGGAGTCAGTTGTGAAAGAGATCTATGAACGCAAATACGAGTTGAACAAGTGAACAGTGGTGCGAATAATGTCGCATATAAGATAAAGAGTTGTGATAAGAGAACTTTGTAAATACATAAGCTAGAGTTATTGCAAATAGTTAAGTTATAATAACATTTGTTAATAGCAGATCAAATTAAGTCTTTAATTGATATCCAATGATCGAACCCTCTTTAATAAACAGTAAAATTGGTAACAATATGTTTCATATATATTATTTAAAAAATGAATTTAAGAAATCTAATGTTTCTATTGAATTAAATAATTCATTACCAAACAAATCCTAAAAAAAATGCATGAATAATATTCATTGAAAATTTACTTCATTTGAAATTTACAAAGCGTATAATGCGAGAAAAGCATCTTAAGCATGAACAACTGCGAGCGTCCCATAAAATGGTCCCTTATACTCAGAGCAGGGTTCCCGAATAGACTACAATCGAAGTGTTTCACTTCACTTTGGATCCAAACACTACGTTCATGTGTAGTTGTCGCAAGAAACCAGTATATCAATGTTCTCAGTAGCCTAAGTCAGGATATTGAATTTAGTTTTACTTGTGTTGACCAATCTGATGTACTTAAATGTTTTTCGTCAATAAAGTCTAATGCTGTTGGGTGTGATGGTATTCATCCAATATTTCTTAAGACCCTATTACCAATTTTACTACCTTATATGACACATATTTTTAACACTATTATAAACACCTCTTCTTTTCCTGAAAACTGGAAAAAATCTAAAATTATTCCGATTCATAATCAGCCAATGATTATTGCCCCATAACAATCCTCTCTTATATGTCTAAAGCTCTTGAGTTGATTCTACACAAGCAAATTAACCAATTTCTGCACAATAATTCACTTTTAGCTGACAGACAATCTGGCTTTAGAGCTAAAAGAAGCTGTATAACAGCATTGATTGATTGTTACAGAGGAAATAAGAGCTTCGATAGATAATAACAAAGTGAGTTTTTTAATTCTTCTTGACCACTCGAAAGCTTTTGACACTGTTGACCATGAGATATTAGTCACAAAACTCATAAAAATTTATAATTTTTCACCATCGTCCGCCAGACTAATATTATCATACCTAACGTACAGATCTCAGGCTGTCTGTGCCAATAATATCAGCTCATCTTTTTGCCAAACAAAAGAGGCGTGCCCCAAGGCTAAGTTCTAGGACCACTTCTCTTCTCTATTTATATTAATGATTTACCAACTATCTTAAATAACTGTAATGTCCACATGTATGCCGATGATGTCCAATTGTACTTTAGTTGTGATCGTAGCTTTGTGTCTAACTGTGTAGATACCATTAATGAAAATCTTGACCACATCTATACATGGGCCTGCAAAAATGGACTATGCCTCAATCCAAATAAATCAAAGTGTATAGTAATATCAAAAAAAGTAATTGACCTTGCGAACTTCTCTAGTATATTAATGAATAAATGTAAGATTGACTTTGTCGATACTGCTAAAAATTTAGGACTGACATTTAATAGGAACCTGACAAGGAACAACCACATTAGTATTGCATGTGGGAAAGAATATGGAATGCTCCGTACTCTATGGGTAACGCAGCACTGCATTCCATTAAAAATTAGAATGCTTCTAGCCAAATCATATCTTATCCCTGTCTTACTATACGGATGTGAAATTTTTGCTAATTGTGACTACATTAATAAACATAAACTCAATGTGATCTTCAATAACTGAATTTATTTATTTTATGAACACTTGAAAAACTCGTCGTGAGCTTTTTTATGGTGATGGAAATCAGAATATAAACATTGACTATGTTCAGAGTTCGTCGTATCTTCGTTAGTTCTTGATGTTGATGAACGTTGAGAAGAAGTGCTTGATTCTTGGTCAATAACTCTATTCCGTATTCTGCAATCGCGACAACGCTCTACTGATGTTTTAGCATAATTAATAAGATAAATCAGTAAATATGAATTTTACGAAATATTGGAAAATCTGCGTTATTTTTGAGTCACTTCCCGCAGTCCCTTTCCGCTCCATTTCTTTTCGATCCATTTGAACACGTGTTCCTTTTCATTCATAGAAACTCTTTGTCAGCGCGGCTTTATTCGCGTTGATTGAACCCATTGCACTATGGTCCCAAACACCCATCTAGGTGGCATAAATTCATTTTTAAAGTTCTGATGTCTAATGATATTTTATTTATTAAAAGTCTAATGCTACCGACTGCATACTTTGTTTTTATTTAAAACGATGTGCTACAATGTTTTCAACACTTAAACTTAACATTTTTGAAAAATTTTAAGTTTAGTTTTCGCGAGATCAAACATTTTCAATTTGAATTTTTGATATTTAATATAATAAGATATTTTAAAAAAGAATCCAATATGGAAATAAAAACTAAAGGTAATTGCAAAAAAATCAAAATTTACAAATCCATTGTTTTGTTGTTGTTTTTTTTTTCTAAAATGGCGTCAAAATTAACTCTATTTTGGATGAATATTTCCAACTTTGTGTTTAGAGTTAAAGTCCAAAAATTCATGTTGCGATATTTAGCGATTCTTGAATTATTTCAAAGGCGAAGGACTGAATATTTAAAAAAACAAGTATTTTAATATAAATGATGAATTTGGTATGTAAACTAAGAGTGAAGTATACATAATGTACTACCGTTTTGAAGGTAATTAAGCTTTCAGAAAATATATATAAAAGATATGGTTTATTAATTTTTTTTTAAATTATTTAACCTAAAAAATATTTATTTTTTTTTTTGTTTTTATTATTTTTTTTTACTAATAATTTTTTTAAAAAACTAAAAATGCAGTTTTTAAATACCTTTAATTTGATATATCGTATTGCTCGATCGGGTAATATTTGTGGATTTGGTGGCTACTTGAAAAAATCATTAATTTGAACTTTGACCTCACTTTATTGCCAAACCAAATGAGTCCGCCGCCATATTTTGTTGTAATTTTTCGTTATTTTCTTCTACCCAAATCAATAAGTATACATAATGTACTACCGTTTTGAAGGTAATTAAGCTTTCAGAAAATATATATAAAAGATATGGTTTATTAAGTTTTTTTAAAATTATTTAATCTAAAAAATATTTATTTTTTTTTTGTTTTTTATTATTTATTGCTGGATCGGGTAATATTTGTGGATTTGGTGGCTACTAAATCATTAATTTGAACTTTGACCTCACTTTATTGCCAAACCAAATGAGTCCGCCGCCATATTTTATTGTAATTTTTCGTTATTTTTTTTTTGACGTGGGTGTGGTAAAGTAAAATTGTTCCGAGAAATGTAAGTGCAGAGCATAGAACGTGCGTAGAACAGAGAGCGCCGTATACGCAATAGGAATGAAGAGTACGGACGATACGTACATGAGCATGGGAGGCAACAACAAATACACAGTGAAGAATGAATGCAGCGCAACGAGGAATGCGCAAAACAAGAATACGCGAACTGCGTCGCCTGTGTAATTGTTAGTGTAATTCGATCTAACGACAATGGCACTGAGCATGGACAGGGTGACGTATAGTGCGAAGAAGGATCGCGATATCTCTAGACCCTAGAATTATCATCTAAGCGATGGTGACACGCCATATTTTGTTGTAATTTTTCGTTATTTTTTTTTTGACGTGGGTGTGGTAAAGTAAAATTGTTCCGAGAAATGTAAGTGCAGAGCATAGAACGTGCGTAGAACAGAGAGCGCCGTATACGCAATAGGAATGAAGAGTACGGACGATACGTACATGAGCATGGGAGGCAACAACAGATACACAGCAAGAACGAATGCAGCGCAAAGAGGAATGCGCAAAACAAGAGTACGCAAACTGCGTCGCCTGTGTAATTGTTAGTGTAATTCGATCTAACGACAATGGCACTGAGCATGGACAGGGTGACGTATAGTGCGAAGAAGGATCGCGATATCTCTAGACCCTAGAATTATCATCTAAGCGATGGTGACACGCAGCCTGTATAAAAGGGCGAAGAGAACCGAGTCTGGAGTCAGTTGTGAAAGAGATCTATGAACGCAAATACGAGTTGAACAAGTGAACAGTGGTGCGAATAATGTCGCATATAAGATAAAGAGTTGTGATAAGAGAACTTTGTAAATACATAAGCTAGAGTTATTGCAAATAGTTGTTCAAGTTATTTGAATAAATAACATTGTTAATAGCAGATCAAATTAAGTCTTTAATTGATATCCAATGATCGAACCCTCTTTAATAAACAGTAAAATTGGTAACAATATGTTTCATATATATTATTTAAAAAATGAATTTAAGAAATCTAATGTTTCTATTGAATTAAATAATTCATTACCAAACAAATCCTAAAAAAAATGCATGAATAATATTCATTGAAAATTTACTTCATTTGAAATTTACAAAGCGTATAATGCGAGAAAAGCATCTTAAGCATGAACAACTGCGAGCGTCCCATAAAATGGTCCCTTATACTCAGAGCAGGGTTCCCGAATAGACTACAATCGAAGTGTTTCACTTCACTTTGGATCCAAACACTACGTTCATGTGTAGTTGTCGCAAGAAACCAGTATATCAATGTTCTCAGTAGCCTAAGTCAGGATATTGAATTTAGTTTTACTTGTGTTGACCAATCTGATGTACTTAAATGTTTTTCGTCAATAAAGTCTAATGCTGTTGGGTGTGATGGTATTCATCCAATATTTCTTAAGACCCTATTACCAATTTTACTACCTTATATGACATACCTACCTTCTTTTCCTTAAAACTGGAAAAAATCTAAAATTATTCCGATTCATAAATCAGCCAATGATTATTGCCCCATAACAATCCTCTCTTATATGTCTAAAGCTCTTGAGTTGATTCTACACAAGCAAATTAACCAATTTCTGCACAATAATTCACTTTTAGCTGACAGACAATCTGGCTTTAGAGCTAAAAGAAGCTGTATAACAGCATTGATTGATTGTTACAGAGGAAATAAGAGCTTCGATAGATAATAACAAAGTGAGTTTTTTAATTCTTCTTGACCACTCGAAAGCTTTTGACACTGTTGACCATGAGATATTAGTCACAAAACTCATAAAAATTTATAATTTTTCACCATCGTCCGCCAGACTAATATTATCATACCTAACGTACAGATCTCAGGCTGTCTGTGCCAATAATATCAGCTCATCTTTTTGCCAAACAAAAGAGGCGTGCCCCAAGGCTAAGTTCTAGGACCACTTCTCTTCTCTATTTATATTAATGATTTACCAACTATCTTAAATAACTGTAATGTCCACATGTATGCCGATGATGTCCAATTGTACTTTAGTTGTGATCGTAGCTTTGTGTCTAACTGTGTAGATACCATTAATGAAAATCTTGACCACATCTATACATGGGCCTGCAAAAATGGACTATGCCTCAATACAAATAAATCAAAGTGTATAGTAATATCAAAAAAAGTAATTGACCTTGCGAACTTCTCTAGTATATTAATGAATAAATGTAAGATTGACTTTGTCGATACTGCTAAAAATTTAGGACTGACATTTAATAGGAACCTGACAAGGAACAACCACATTAGTATTGCATGTGGGAAAGAATATGGAATGCTCCGTACTCTATGGGTAACGCAGCACTGCATTCCATTAAAAATTAGAATGCTTCTAGCCAAATCATATCTTATCCCTGTCTTACTATACGGATGTGAAATTTTTGCTAATTGTGACTACATTAATAAACATAAACTCAATGTGATCTTCAATAACTGAATTTATTTATTTTATGAACACTTGAAAAACTCGTCGTGAGCTTTTTTATGGTGATGGAAATCAGAATATAAACATTGACTATGTTCAGAGTTCGTCGTATCTTCGTTAGTTCTTCATGTTGATGAACGTTGAGAAGAAGTGCTTGATTCTTGGTCAATAACTCTATTCCGTATTCTGCAATCGCGACAACGCTCTACTGATGTTTTAGCATAATTAATAAGATAAATCAGTAAATATGAATTTTACGAAATATTGGAAAATCTGCGTTATTTTTGAGTCACTTCCCGCAGTCCCTTTCCGCTCCATTTCTTTTCGATCCATTTGAACACGTGTTCCTTTTCATTCATAGAAACTCTTTGTCAGCGCGGCTTTATTCGCGTTGATTGAACCCATTGCACTATGGTCCCAAACACCCATCTAGGTGGCATAAATTCATTTTTAAAGTTCTGATTTCTAATGATATTTTATTTATTAAAAGTCTAATGCTACCGACTGCATACTTTGTTTTTATTTAAAATGATGTGCTACAATGTTTTCAACACTTAAACTTAACATTTTTGAAAAATTTTAAGTTTAGTTTTCGCGAGATCAAACATTTTCAATTTGAATTTTTGATATTTAATATAATAAGATATTTTAAAAAAGAATCCAATATGGAAATAAAAACTAAAGGTAATTGCAAAAAAATCAAAATTTACAAATCCATTGTTTTGTTGTTGTTTTTTTTTCTAAAATGGCGTCAAAATTAACTCTATTTTGGATGAATATTTCCAACTTTGTGTTTAGAGTTAAAGTCCAAAAATTCATGTTGCGATATTTAGCGATTCTTGAATTATTTCAAAGGCGAAGGCGAATTTAAAAAACAAGTATTTTAATATAAATGATGAATTTGGTATGTAAACTAAGAGTAAAGTATACATAATGTACTACCGTTTTGAAGGTAATTAAGCTTTCAGAAAATATATATAAAAGATATGGTTTATTAATTTTTTTTTTAATTATTTAACCTAAAAAATATTTATTTTTTTTTTTTTTTACTAATAATTTTTTTTAAAAAACTAAAAATGCAGTTTTTAAATACCTTTAATTTGATATATCGTATTGCTCGATCGGGTAATATTTGTGGATTTGGTGGCTACTTGAAAAAATCATTAATTTGAACTTTGACCTCACTTTATTGCCAAACCAAATGAGTCCGCCGCCATATTTTGTTGTAATTTTTCGTTATTTTTTTTTTGACGTGGGTGTGGTAAAGTAAAATTGTTCCGAGAAATGTAAGTGCAGAGCATAGAACGTGCGTAGAACAGAGAGCGCCGTATACGCAATAGGAATGAAGAGTACGGACGATACGTACATGAGCATGGGAGGCAACAACAAATACACAGCGAAGAACGAATGCAGCGCAAAGAGGAATGCGCAAAACAAGAGTACGCAAACTGCGTGGCCTGTGTAATTGTTAGTGTAATTCGATCTAACGACAATGGCACTGAGCATGGACAGGGTGACGTATAGTGCGAAGAAGGATCGCGATATCTCTAGACCCTAGAATTATCATCTAAGCGATGGTGACACGCAGCCTGTATAAAAGGGCGAAGAGAACCGAGTCTGGAGTCAGTTGTGAAAGAGATCTATGAACGCAAATACGAGTTGAACAAGTGAACAGTGGTGCGAATAATGTCGCATATAAGATAAAGAGTTGTGATAAGAGAACTTTGTAAATACATAAGCTAGAGTTATTGCAAATAGTTGTTCAAGTTATTTGAATAAATAACATTTGTTAATAGCAGATCAAATTAAGTCTTTAATTGATATCCAATGATCGAACCCTCTTTAATAAACAGTAAAATTGGTAACAATATGTTTCGTATATTTTATTTAAAAAATGAATTTAAGAAATCTAATGTTTCTATTGAATTAAATAATTCATTACCAAACAAATCCTAAAAAAAATGCATGAATAATATTCATTGAAAATTTACTTCATTTGAAATTTACAAAGCGTATAATGCGAGAAAAGCATCTTAAGCATGAACAACTGCGAGCGTCCCATAAAATGGTCCCTTATACTCAGAGCAGGGTTCCCGAATAGACTACAATCGAAGTGTTTCACTTCACTTTGGATCCAAACACTACGTTCATGTGTAGTTGTCGCAAGAAACCAGTATATCAATGTTCTCAGTAGCTTAAGTCAGGATATTGAATTTAGTTTTACTTGTGTTGACCAATCTGATGTACTTAAATGTTTTTCGTCAATAAAGTCTAATGCTGTTGGGTGTGATGGTATTCATCCAATATTTCTTAAGACCCTATTACCAATTTTACTACCTTATATGACACATATTTTTAACACTATTATAACCACCTCTTCTTTTCCTGAAAACTGGAAAAAATCTAAAATTATTCCGATTCATAAATCAGCCAATGATTATTGCCCCATAACAATCCTCTCTTATATGTCTAAAGCTCTTGAGTTGATTCTACACAAGCAAATTAACCAATTTCTGCACAATAATTCACTTTTAGCTGACAGACAATCTGGCTTTAGAGCTAAAAGAAGCTGTATAACAGCATTGATTGATTGTTACAGAGGAAATAAGAGCTTCGATAGATAATAACAAAGTGAGTTTTTTAATTCTTCTTGACCACTCGAAAACTTTTGACACTGTTGACCATGAGATATTAGTCACAAAACTCATAAAAATTTATAATTTTTCACCATCGTCCGCCAGACTAATATTATCATACCTAACGTACAGATCTCAGGCTGTCTGTGCCAATAATATCAGCTCATCTTTTTTGCCAAACAAAAGAGGCGTGCCCCAAGGCTAGGACCACTTCTCTTCTCTATTTATATTAATGATTTACCAACTATCTTAAATAACTTTAATGTCCACATGTATGCCGATGATGTCCAATTGTACTTTAGTTGTGATCGTAGCTTTGTGTCTAACTGTGTATACATGGGCCTGCAAAAATGGACTATGCCTCAATCCAAATAAATCAAAGTGTATAGTAATATCAAAAAAAGTAATTGACCTTGCGAACTTCTCTAGTATATTAATGAATAAATGTAAGATTGACTTTGTCGATACTGCTAAAAATTTAGGACTGACATTTAATAGGAACCTGACAAGGAACAACCACATTAGTATTGCATGTGGGAAAGAATATGGAATGCTCCATACTCTATGGGTAACGCAGCACTGCATTCCATTAAAAATTAGAATGCTTCTAGCCAAATCATATCTTATCCCTGTCTTACTATACGGATGTGAAATTTTTGCTAATTGTGACTACATTAATAAACATAAACTCAATGTGATCTTCAATAACTGAATTTATTTATTTTATGAACACTTGAAAAACTCGTCGTGAGCTTTTTTATGGTGATGGAAATCAGAATATAAACATTGACTATGTTCAGAGTTCGTCGTATCTTCGTTAGTTCTTGATGTTGATGAACGTTGAGAAGAAGTGCTTGATTCTTGGTCAATAACTCTATTCCGTATTCTGCAATCGCGACAACGCTCTACTGATGTTTTAGCATAATTAATAAGATAAATCAGTAAATATGAATTTTACGAAATATTGGAAAATCTGCGTTATTTTTGAGTCACTTCCCGCAGTCCCTTTCCGCTCCATTTCTTTTCGATCCATTTGAACACGTGTTCCTTTTCATTCATAGAAACTCTTTGTCAGCGCGGCTTTATTCGCGTTGATTGAACCCATTGCACTATGGTCCCAAACACCCATCTAGGTGGCATAAATTCATTTTTAAAGTTCTGATTTCTAATGATATTTTATTTATTAAAAGTCTAATGCTACCGACTGCATACTTTGTTTTTATTTAAAATGATGTGCTACAATGTTTTCAACACTTAAACTTAACATTTTTGAAAAATTTTAAGTTTAGTTTTCGCGAGATCAAACATTTTCAATTTGAATTTTTGATATTTAATATAATAAGATATTTTAAAAAAGAATCCAATATGGAAATAAAAACTAAAGGTAATTGCAAAAAAATCAAAATTTACAAATCCATTGTTTTGTTGTTGTTTTTTTTTCTAAAATGGCGTCAAAATTAACTCTATTTTGGATGAATATTTCCAACTTTGTGTTTAGAGTTAAAGTCCAAAAATTCATGTTGCGATATTTAGCGATTCTTGAATTATTTCAAAGGCGAAGGCGAATTTAAAAAACAAGTATTTTAATATAAATGATGAATTTGGTATGTAAACTAAGAGTAAAGTATACATAATGTACTACCGTTTTGAAGGTAATTAAGCTTTCAGAAAATATATATAAAAGATATGGTTTATTAATTTTTTTTTTAATTATTTAACCTAAAAAATATTTATTTTTTTTTTTTTGTTTTTATTATTTTTTTTTACTAATAATTTTTTTAAAAAACTAAAAATGCAGTTTTTAAATACCTTTAATTTGATATATCGTATTGCTCGATCGGGTAATATTTGTGGATTTGGTGGCTACTTGAAAAAATCATTAATTTGAACTTTGACCTCACTTTATTGCCAAACCAAATGAGTCCGCCGCCATATTTTGTTGTAATTTTTCGTTATTTTTTTTTTGACGTGGGTGTGGTAAAGTAAAATTGTTCCGAGAAATGTAAGTGCAGAGCATAGAACGTGCGTAGAACAGAGAGCGCCGTATACGCAATAGGAATGAAGAGTACGGACGATACGTACATGAGCATGGGAGGCAACAACAAATACACAGCGAAGAACGAATGCAGCGCAAAGAGGAATGCGCAAAACAAGAGTACGCAAACTGCGTCGCCTGTGTAATTGTTAGTGTAATTCGATCTAACGACAATGGCACCTGAGCATGGACAGGGTGACGTATAGTGCGAAGAAGGATCGCGATATCTCTAGACCCTAGAATTATCATCTAAGCGATGGTGACACGCAGCCTGTATAAAAGGGCGAAGAGAACCGAGTCTGGAGTCAGTTGTGAAAGAGATCTATGAACGCAAATACGAGTTGAACAAGTGAACAGTGGTGCGAATAATGTCGCATATAAGATAAAGAGTTGTGATAAGAGAACTTTGTAAATACATAAGCTAGAGTTATTGCAAATAGTTGTTCAAGTTATTTGAATAAATAACATTTGTTAATAGCAGATCAAATTAAGTCTTTAATTGATATCCAATGATCGAACCCTCTTTAATAAACAGTAAAATTGGTAACAATATGTTTCATATATATTATTTAAAAAATGAATTTAAGAAATCTAATGTTTCTATTGAAGTAAAATAATTCATTACCAAACAAATCCTAAAAAAAATGCATGAATAATATTCATTGAAAATTTACTTCATTTGAAATTTACAAAGCGTATAATGCGAGAAAAGCATCTTAAGCATGAACAACTGCGAGCGTCCCATAAAATGGTACCTTATACTCAGAGCAGGGTTCCCGAATAGACTACAATCGAAGTGTTTCACTTCACTTTGGATCCAAACACTACGTTCATGTGTAGTTGTCGCAAGAAACCAGTATATCAATGTTCTCAGTAGCCTAAGTCAGGATATTGAATTTAGTTTTACTTGTGTTGACCAATCTGATGTACTTAAATGTTTTTCGTCAATAAAGTCTAATGCTGTTGGGTGTGATGGTATTCATCCAATATTTCTTAAGACCCTATTACCAATTTTACTACCTTATATGACACATATTTTTAACACTATTATAAACACCTCTTCTTCTCCTGAAAACTGGAAAAAATCTAAAATTATTCCGATTCATAAATCAGCCAATGATTATTGCCCCATAACAATCCTCTCTTATATGTCTAAAGCTCTTGAGTTGATTCTACACAAGCAAATTAACCAATTTCTGCACAATAATTCACTTTTAGCTGACAGACAATCTGGCTTTAGAGCTAAAAGAAGCTGTATAACAGCATTGATTGATTGTTACAGAGGAAATAAGAGCTTCGATAGATAATAACAAAGTGAGTTTTTTAATTCTTCTTTGACCACTCGAAAGCTTTTGACACTGTTGACCATGAGATATTAGTCACAAAACTCATAAAAATTTATAATTTTTCACCATCGTCCGCCAGACTAATATTATCATACCTAACGTACAGATCTCAGGCTGTCTGTGCCAATAATATCTGCTCATCTTTTTTGCCAAACAAAAGAGGCGTGCCCCAAGGCTAAGTTCTAGGACCACTTCTCTTCTCTATTTATATTAATGATTTACCAACTATCTTAAATAACTGTAATGTCCACATGTATGCCGATGATGTCCAATTGTACTTTAGTTGTGATCGTAGCTTTGTGTCTAACTGTGTAGATACCATTAATGAAAATCTTGACCACATCTATACATGGGCCTGCAAAAATGGACTATGCCTCAATCCAAATAAATCAAAGTGTATAGTAATATCAAAAAAAGTAATTGACCTTGCGAACTTCTCTAGTATATTAATGAATAAATGTAAGATTGACTTTGTCGATACTGCTAAAATTTAGGACTGACATTAATAGGAACCTGACAAGGAACAACCACATTAGTATTGCATGTGGGAAAGAATATGGAATGCTCCGTACTCTATGGGTAACGCAGCACTGCATTCCATTAAAAATTAGAATGCTTCTAGCCAAATCATATCTTATCCCTGTCTTACTATACGGATGTGAAATTTTTGCTAATTGTGACTACATTAATAAACATAAACTCAATGTGATCTTCAATAACTGAATTTATTTATTTTATGAACACTTGAAAAACTCGTCGTGAGCTTTTTTATGGTGATGGAAATCAGAATATAAACATTGACTATGTTCAGAGTTCGTCGTATCTTCGTTAGTTCTTGATGTTGATGAACGTTGAGAAGAAGTGCTTGATTCTTGGTCAATAACTCTATTCCGTATTCTGCAATCGCGACAACGCTCTACTGATGTTTTAGCATAATTAATAAGATAAATCAGTAAATATGAATTTTACGAAATATTGGAAAATCTGCGTTATTTTTGAGTCACTTCCCGCAGTCCCTTTCCGCTCCATTTCTTTTCGATCCATTTGAACACGTGTTCCTTTTCATTCATAGAAACTCTTTGTCAGCGCGGCTTTATTCGCGTTGATTGAACCCATTGCACTATGGTCCCAAACACCCATCTAGGTGGCATAAATTCATTTTTAAAGTTCTGATTTCTAATGATATTTTATTTATTAAAAGTCTAATGCTACCGACTGCATACTTTGTTTTTATTTAAAATGATGTGCTACAATGTTTTCAACACTTAAACTTAACATTTTTGAAAAATTTTAAGTTTAGTTTTCGCGAGATCAAACATTTTCAATTTGAATTTTTGATATTTAATATAATAAGATATTTTAAAAAAGAATCCAATATGGAAATAAAACTAAAGGTAATTGCAAAAAATCAAAATTTACAAATCCATTGTTTTGTTGTTGTTTTTTTTTCTAAAATGGCGTCAAAATTAACTCTATTTTGGATGAATATTTCCAACTTTGTGTTTAGAGTTAAAGTCCAAAAATTCATGTTGCGATATTTAGCGATTCTTGAATTATTTCAAAGGCGAAGGCGAATTTAAAAAACAAGTATTTTAATATAAATGATGAATTTGGTATGTAAACTAAGAGTAAAGTATACATAATGTACTACCGTTTTGAAGGTAATTAAGCTTTCAGAAAATATATATAAAAGATATGGTTTATTAATTTTTTTTTAATTATTTAACCTAAAAAATATTTATTTTTTTTTTTTTGTTTTTATTATTTTTTTTTACTAATAATTTTTTTAAAAAACTAAAAATGCAGTTTTTAAATACCTTTAATTTGATATATCGTATTGCTCGATCGGGTAATATTTGTGGATTTGGTGGCTACTTGAAAAAATCATTAATTTGAACTTTGACCTCACTTATTGCCAAACCAAATGAGTCCGCCGCCATATTTTGTTGTAATTTTTCGTTATTTTTTTTTTGACGTGGGTGTGGTAAAGTAAAATTGTTCCGAGAAATGTAAGTGCAGAGCATAGAACGTGCGTAGAACAGAGAGCGCCGTATACGCAATAGGAATGAAGAGTACGGACGATACGTACATGAGCATGGGAGGCAACAACAAATACACAGCGAAGAACGAATGCAGCGCAAAGAGGAATGCGCAAAACAAGAGTACGCAAACTGCGTCGCCTGTGTAATTGTTAGTGTAATTCGATCTAACGACAATGGCACTGAGCATGGACAGGGTGACGTATAGTGCGAAGAAGGATCGCGATATCTCTAGACCCTAGAATTATCATCTAAGCGATGGTGACACGCAGCCTGTATAAAAGGGCGAAGAGAACCGAGTCTGGAGTCAGTTGTGAAAGAGATCTATGAACGCAAATACGAGTTGAACAAGTGAACAGTGGTGCGAATAATGTCGCATATAAGATAAAGAGTTGTGATAAGAGAACTTTGTAAATACATAAGCTAGAGTTATTGCAAATAGTTGTTCAAGTTATTTGAATAAATAACATTTGTTAATAGCAGATCAAATTAAGTCTTTAATTGATATCCAATGATCGAACCCTCTTAATAAACAGTAAAATTGGTAACAATATGTTTCATATATTTATTTAAAAAATGAATTTAAGAAATCTAATGTTTCTATTGAATTAAATAATTCATTACCAAACAAATCCTAAAAAAAATGCATGAATAATATTCATTGAAAATTTACTTCATTTGAAATTTACAAAGCGTATAATGCGAGAAAAGCATCTTAAGCATGAACAACTGCGAGCGTCCCATAAAATGGTCCCTTATACTCAGAGCAGGGTTCCCGAATAGACTACAATCGAAGTGTTTCACTTCACTTTGGATCCAAACACTACGTTCATGTGTAGTTGTCGCAAGAAACCAGTATATCAATGTTCTCAGTAGCCTAAGTCAGGATATTGAATTTAGTTTTACTTGTGTTGACCAATCTGATGTACTTAAATGTTTTTCGTCAATAAAGTCTAATGCTGTTGGGTGTGATGGTATTCATCCAATATTTCTTAAGACCCTATTACCAATTTTACTACCTTATATGACACATATTTTTAACACTATTATAACCACCTCTTCTTTTCCTGAAAACTGGAAAAAATCTAAAATTATTCCGATTCATAAATCAGCCAATGATTATTGCCCCATAACAATCCTCTCTTATATGTCTAAAGCTCTTGAGTTGATTCTACACAAGCAAATTAACCAATTTCTGCACAATAATTCACTTTTAGCTGACAGACAATCTGGCTTTAGAGCTAAAAGAAGCTGTATAACAGCATTGATTGATGTTACAGAGGAAATAAGAGCTTCGATAGATAATAACAAAGTGAGTTTTTAATTCTTCTTGACCACTCGAAAGCTTTTGACACTGTTGACCATGAGATATTAGTCACAAAACTCATAAAATTTATAATTTTTCACCATCGTCCCGCCAGACTAATATTATCATACCTAACGTACCAGATCTCAGGATGTCTGTGCCAATAATATCAGCTCATCTTTTTGCCAAACAAAAGAGGCGTGCCCCAAGGCTAAGTTCTAGGACCACTTCTCTTCTCTATTTATATTAATGATTTACCAACTATCTTAAATAACTGTAATGTCCACATGTATGCCGATGATGTCCAATTGTACTTTAGTTGTGATCGTAGCTTTGTGTCTAACTGTGTAGATACCATTAATGAAAATCTTGACCACATCTATACATGGGCCTGCAAAATGGACTATGCCTCAATCCAAATAAATCAAAGTGTATAGTAATATCAAAAAAAGTAATTGACCTTGCGAACTTCTCTAGTATATTAATGAATAAATGTAAGATTGACTTTGTCGATACTGCTAAAAATTTAGGACTGACATTTAATAGGAACCTGACAAGGAACAACCACATTAGTATTGCATGTGGGAAAGAATATGGAATGCTCCGTACTCTATGGGTAACGCAGCACTGCATTCCATTAAAATTAGAATGCTTCTAGCCAATCATATCTTATCCCTGTCTTACTATACGGATGTGAAATTTTTGCTAATTGTGACTACATTAATAAACATAAACTCAATGTGATCTTCAATAACTGAATTTATTTATTTTATGAACACTTGAAAACTCGTCGTGAGCTTTTTTATGGTGATGGAAATCAGAATATAACATTGACTATGTTCAGAGTTCGTCGTATCTTCGTTAGTTCTTGATGTTGATGAACGTTGAGAAGAAGTGCTTGATTCTTGGTCAATAACTCTATTCCGTATTCTGCAATCGCGACAACGCTCTACTGATGTTTTAGCATAATTAATAAGATAAATCAGTAAATATGAATTTTACGAAATATTGGAAAATCTGCGTTATTTTTGAGTCACTTCCCGCAGGTCCCTTTCCGCTCCATTTCTTTTCGATCCATTTGAACACGTGTTCCTTTTCATTCATAGAAACTCTTTGTCAGCGCGGCTTTATTCGCGTTGATTGAACCCATTGCACTATGGTCCCAAACACCCATCTAGGTGGCATAAATTCATTTTTAAAGTTCTGATTTCTAATGATATTTATTTATTAAAAGTCTAATGCTACCGACTGCATACTTTGTTTTTATTTAAAATGACTGTGCTACAATGTTTTTCAACACTTAAACTTAACATTTTTGAAAAATTTTAAGTTTAGTTTTCGCGAGATCAAACATTTTCAATTTGAATTTTGATATTTAATATAATAAGATATTTTAAAAAAGAATCCAATATGGAAATAAAAACTAAAGGTATTTGCAAAAAAATCAAAATTACAAATCCATTGTTTTGTTGTTGTTTTTTTTTCTAAAATGGGCGTCAAAATTAACTCTATTTGGATGAATATTTCCAACTTTGTGTTTAGAGTTAAAGTCCAAAAATTCATGTTGCGATATTTAGCGATTCTTGAATTATTTCAAAGGCGAAGGCGAATTTAAAAACAAGTATTTTAATATAAATGATGAATTTGGTATGTAAACTAAGAGTAAAGTATACATAATGTACTACCGTTTTGAAGGTAATTAAGCTTTCAGAAAATATATATAAAAGATATGGTTTATTAATTTTTTTTTTAATTATTTAACCTAAAAAATATTTATTTTTTTTTTTTTGTTTTTATTATTTTTTTTTACTAATAATTTTTTTTAAAAAACTAAAAATGCAGTTTATTTAAATACCTTTAATTTGATATATCGTATTGCTCGATCGGGTAATATTTGTGGATTTGGTGGCTACTGAAAAAATCATTAATTTGAAACTTTGACCTCACTTTATTGCCAAACCAAATGAGTCCGCCGCCATATTTTGTTGTAATTTTTCGTTATTTTTTTTTTTGACGTGGGTGTGGTAAGTAAAATTGTTCCGAGAAATGTAAGTGCAGAGCATAGAACGTGCGTAGAACAGAGAGCGCCGTATACGCAATAGGAATGAAGAGTACGGACGATACGTACATGAGCATGGGAGGCAACAACAAATACACAGCGAAGAACGAATGCAGCGCAAAGAGGAATGCGCAAAACAAGAGTACGCAAACTGCGTCGCCTGTGTAATTGTTAGTGTAATTCGATCTAACGACAATGGCACTGAGCATGGACAGGGTGACGTATAGTGCGAAGAAGGATCGCGATATCTCTAGACCCTAGAATTATCATCTAAGCGATGGTTGACACGCAGCCTGTATAAAAGGGCGAAGAGAACCGAGTCTGGAGTCAGTTGTGAAAGAGATCTATGAACGCAAATACGAGTTGAACAAGTGAACAGTGGTGCGAATAATGTCGCATATAAGATAAAGAGTTGTGATAAGAGAACTTTGTAAATACATAAGCTAGAGTTATTGCAAAAAATAAATAACATTTGTTAATAGCAGATCAAATTAAGTCTTTAATTGATATCCAATGATCGAACCCTCTTTAATAAACAGTAAAATTGGTAACAATATGTTTCATATATATTATTTAAAAAATGAATTTAAGAAATCTAATGTTTCTATTGAATTAAATAATTCATTACCAAACAAATCCTAAAAAAACTGCATGAACAATATTCATTGAAAATTTACTTCATTTGAAATTTACAAAGCGTATAATGCGAGAAAAGCATCTTAAGCATGAACAACTGCGAGCGTCCCATAAAATGGTACCTTATACTCAGAGCAGGGTTCCCGAATAGACTACAATCGAAGTGTTTCACTTCACTTTGGATCCAAACACTACGTTCATGTGTAGTTGTCGCAAGAAAACCAGTATATCAATGTTCTCAGTAGCCTAAGTCAGGATATTGAATTTAGTTTTACTTGTGTTGACCCAATCTGATGTACTTAAATGTTTTTCGTCAATAAAGTCTAATGTGTTGGGTGTGATGGTATTCATCCAATATTTCTTAAGACCCTATTACCAATTTTACTACCTTATATGACACATATTTTTAACACTATTCTAAACACCTCTTCTTTCCTGAAAACTGGAAAAAATCTAAAATTATTCGATTCATAAATCAGCCAATGATTATTGCCCCATAACAATCCTCTCTTATATGTCTAAAGCTCTTGAGTTGATTCTACACAAGCAAATAACCAATTTCTGCCACAATAATTCACTTTTAGCTGACAGACAATCTGGCTTTAGAGCTAAAAGAAGCGTATAACAGCATTGATTGATTGTACAGAGGAAATAAGGAGCTTCGATAGATAATAACAAAGTGAGTTTTTTAATTCTTCTTGACCACTCGAAAGCTTTTGACACTGTTGACCATGAGATATTAGTCACAAAACTCATAAAAATTATAATTTTTCACCATCGTCCGCCAGACTAATATTATCATACCTAACGTACAGATCTCAGGCTGTCTGTGCCAATACTATCAGCTCATCTTTTTGCCAAACAAAAGAGGCGTGCCCCAAGGCTAAGTTAGGACCACTTCTCTTCTCTATTTATATTAATGATTTACCAACTATCTTAAATAACTGTAATGTCCACATGTATGCCGATGATGTCCAATTGTACTTTAGTTGTGATCGTAGGCTTTGGTCTAACTGGTAGCTACCATTAATGAAATCTTGACCACATCTATACATGGGCCTGCAAAATGGACTATGCCTCAATCCAATAAATCAAAGTGTATAGTAATATCAAAAAAAGTAGTAATTGACCTTGCGAAACTTCTCTAGTATATTAATGAATAAATGTAAGATTTGACTTTGTCGATACTGCCTCAAAATTTAGGACTGACATTTAATAGGAACCTGACAAGGAACAACCACATTAGTATTGCATGTGGGAGAAGAATATGGAATGCTCCGTACTCTATGGGTATACGCAGCACTGCATTCCATTAAAAATTAGAATGCTTCTAGCCAAATCATATCTTATCCCTGTCTTACTATACGGATGTGAAATTTTTGCTAATTGTGACTCATTAATAAACATAAACTCAATGTGATCTTCAATAACTGAATTTATTATTTTTCTGAACACTTGAAAAACTCGTCGTGAGCTTTTTTATGGTGATGGAAATCAGAATATAAACATTGACTATGTTCAGAGTTCGTCGTATCTTCGTTAGTTCTTGATGTTGATGAACGTTGAGAAGAAGTGCTTGATTCTTGGTCAATAACTCTATTCCGTATTCTGCAATCGCGACAACGCTCTACTGAGGTTTTAGCATAATTAATAAGATAAATCAGTTAAATATGAATTTTACGAAATATTGGAAAATCTGCGTTATTTTGAGTCACTTCCCGCAGTCCCTTTCCGCTCCATTTCTTTTCGATCCATTTGAACACGTGTTCCTTTTCATTCATAGAAACTCTTTGTCAGCGCGGCTTTATTCGCGTTGATTGAACCCATTGCACTATGGTCCCAAACACCCATCTAGGTGGCATAAATTCATTTTTAAAGTTCTGATTTCTAATGATATTTTATTTATTAAAAGTCTAATGCTACCGACTGCATACTTTGTTTTTATTTAAAATGATGTGCTACAATGTTTTCAACACTTAAACTTAACATTTTTGAAAAATTTTAAGTTTAGTTTTCGCGAGATCAAACATTTTCAATTTGAATTTTTGATATTTAATATAATAAGATATTTTAAAAAAGAATCCAATATGGAAATAAAAACTAAAGGTATTGCAAAAAAATCAAAATTTACAAATCCATTGTTTTGTTGTTGTTTTTTTTTCTAAAATGGCGTCAAAATTAACTCTATTTTGGATGAATATTTCCAACTTTGTGTTTAGAGTTAAAGTCCAAAAATTCATGTTGCGATATTTAGCGATTCTTGAATTATTTCAAAGGCGAAGGCGAATTTTTAAAAAACAAGTATTTTAATATAAATGATGAATTTGGTATGTAAACTAAGAGTAAAGTATACATAATGTACTACCGTTTTGAAGGTAATTAAGCTTTCAGAAAATATATATAAAAGATATGGTTTAATTTTTTTTTTAATTATTTAACCTAAAAAATATTTATTTTTTTTTTTTGTTTTATTATTTTTTTTTACTAATAATTTTTTTAAAAAACTAAAAATGCAGTTTTTAAATACCTTTAATTTGATATATCGTATTGCTCGATCGGGTAATTTTGTGGATTTGGTGGCTACTTGAAAAAATCATTAATTTGAACTTTGACCTCACTTTATTGCCAAACCAAATGAGTCCGCCGCCATTTTGTTGTAATTTTTCGTTATTTTTTTTTGACGTGGGTGTGGTAAAGTAAAATTGTTCCGAGAAATGTAAGTGCAGAGCATAGAACGTGCGTAGAACAGAGAGCGCCGTATACGCAATAGGAATGAAGAGTACGGACGATACGTACATGAGCATGGGAGGCAACAACAAATACACAGCGAAGAACGAATGCAGCGCAAAGAGGAATGCGCAAAACAAGAGTACGCAAACTGCGTCGCCTGTGTAATTGTTAGTGTAATTCGATCTAACGACAATGGCACTGAGCATGGACAGGGTGACGTATAGTGCGAAGAAGGATCGCGATATCTCTAGACCCTAGAATTATCATCTAAGCGATGGTGACACGCAGCCTGTATAAAAGGGCGAAGAGAACCGAGTCTGGAGTCAGTTGTGAAAGAGATCTATGAACGCAAATACGAGTTGAACAAGTGAACAGTGGTGCGAATAATGTCGCATATAAGATAAAGAGTTGTGATAAGAGAACTTTGTAAATACATAAGCTAGAGTTATTGCAAAAAATAAATAACATTTGTTAATAGCAGATCAAATTAAGTCTTTAATTGATATCCAATGATCGAACCCTCTTTAATAAACAGTAAAATTGGTAACAATATGTTTCATATTATTATTTAAAAATGAATTAAGAAATCTAATGTTTCTATTGAATTAAATAATTCATTACCAAACAAATCCTAAAAAAATGCATGAATATTCATTGAAAATTTACTTCATTTGAAATTTACAAAGCGTATAATGCGAGAAAAGCATCTTAAGCATGAACAACTGCGAGCGTCCCATAAAATGGTCCCTTATACTCAGAGCAGGGTTCCCGAATAGACTACAATCGAAGTGTTTCACTTCACTTTGGATCCAAACACTACGTTCATGTGTAGTTGTCGCAAGAAACCAGTATATCAATGTTCTCAGTAGCCTAAGTAGGATATTGAATTTAGTTTACTTGTGTTGACCAATCTGATGTACTTAAATGTTTTTCGTCAATAAAGTCTAATGCTGTTGGGTGTGATGGTATTCATCCAATATTTCTTAAGACCCTATTACCAATTTTACTACCTTATATGACACATATTTTTAACACTATATAACCACCTCTTCTTTTCCTGAAAACTGGAAAAAATCTAAAATTATTCCGATTCATAAATCAGCCAATGATTATTGCCCCATAACAATCCTCTCTTATATGTCTAAAGCTCTTGAGTTGATTCTACACAAGCAAATTAACCAATTTCTGCACAATAATTCACTTTTAGCTGACAGACAATCTGGCTTTAGAGCTAAAAGAAGCTGTATAACAGCATTGATTGAGAGGAAATAAGAGCTTCGATAGA